>NDXB01016844.1:79045-110756 GCA_002631895.1 Agapornis roseicollis
TTTTTTTTTTTTTTTTAATATTATTGCAATAAAATTAGATCAGTTTTTCAAATCCCATTTCTCAGATATGTTGAAAAAGAACAACACATCAAATCTGTTCTAATACCGTCAGGGAAACAAAAAATTGTAACGGTTAGAGACCAGGTTGCCACTTGGTCAAAACAGTTACTATTTTAGCTGTGTGATTCCATTTTCAGTGCCAATTTTTAGTTCTTCTGGAGTTGGCTGATCACTGGTGGTGAATTCCAAAATCAGTTTTGTACTTTCTCCCGTTGTTTTCTTTTTCAACATGGAAACAATCTCTATCAGCAGCTGACAGAAATACTCATATAAAGCTTAAAAGAGTACTCAGTATCTCCTGTAAGAATCTGATGGATTCTTACACATTTCAGAGCAGTTTTATATAGCTCTCACAAGCCAATCTGATTTTTTTAGAATCCAAAAGTACATCATTACTCTATGTACACAGAATGAAAGGCATCAGTATCCAACTTCACCCAACTTCCTCAGAGCTGTTAGAATGTAGGTATTTAACACCTCTAGGAACAGCAAATAACATGATCAGGATTATCAGTATGCAGAACTTCAAACGCTACCCATCCTCCTCCAATCACCAGCTACATCTATCCTCCAAACATGCCACCTCTACAAACCAGGCTGCAGGAACCACTTGTGTCAAACTGTGTGTCATTCTGAAGAAGGTTAAGAGCCATTTTGTGGGGGCTCTGAGCTTCTTGAGATCTGACCTTGGAGTAGTCCAGAGTCAGAAATGACTCATCTAAAATCTTTGTTTCTGTTTACTTTGGGAAACAATACCTAAATTAGAGGGTGAAACTAAGTTTTTTGGTGACAGCAACAATCTGCATGAGCAAGGGTGGGGCATGTCATGCTCAAATGAAGATCAAATCTGGTTTCAGAATGCTTTGCAAAATGTTTGCCAGTTGATAAATTAGCACTTCTGCCTTCTGCAGTACTACAAAATAATGTTACCTAAGTTCACATGCCTTTAACACAATAAACTGAAGTCAGAAAGCCATTAGTGCTGGTCCTTTACAAAGCTGTGCACTTTACATGGCTCAGCAAAGGAGGAGATGGGATTAAAAGTGAAGGGATATCTCGTAGCCAGCAAAATCTCATGAGACTACAGAAGATCCCAAAGTGATAGAAGGCAGGAATACTCATGGGCAGTCAATCATGACACTGCAAAGCAGGGTAACATACTCGGGCTATTACCAACCTAGGGCAATTTGGATTTTTTTTTTCCCCTTTCCCTTTTATTTTCAGTAATCCTCAAATGAGATGGGTTATTTTCCTACTATTTTCCTACTTGTAATTACCACCTGAAAATTTCTGGTTTTATGTTTGAGCTCCTATCTCCAGTCATGGAATTCCTACCATTTTAAGTTGTAAAAGCCCCAGAAAACATAGTAAAAGTATAAACAATAATGTGAAGTAAAGTCTTGCTCCTGAGTAAAGGAGCTAAATTCAGCAGATGAAGCCCAAATTAAATTGTGTTTAAGTAAGAAGGAAATACACCAAAGGGAGCACTAACTCCCTTTAGAGTTTAAAAGAGATGTTTATCGACTCTCCCCACTAGACTCTTTGGTTTTAGCTACAGAAGTCTTGGAGTTATTCTGGAGATTATCAGACACTGTTCACAGAATCATTACAAGCATAGGGAGCTTTTCACATATCTCAACTTCTGCTTTCTAACCTTGCAATCGCATAATGGGCCCAAGAACTGAAAATTAACAAGTCCTACAGTTAGAGCTGGTATCTGGAGAGTTCAATTTAAGAAGAACTGAAGACATAGCTCTGCTAGGCTGCAGAACAACAGACATCCTGGATGATCTCTATAATTATTGTCTTCAAATTGCTTGCTGAAATGCTTCTGAGGCACTCACAGCCAGCCAGTAGCAGGAAGAGCTAGAACCCAAATGCTCAAAATACCTAACCAGAGTGCAACAAAATATCAGATGGCCTAGATCAATCAGTTGCAGAAAGTGTTAACAGTTTTGTTAACAGTTTTGATGACTCTTTTCAATGCAGAATTCAGATTGAGCAATTACAGACATGAAATACACTAATCTACCTGAAACTAAGGATCCGCCCTTCCCTCCAGACTGATGTATGAGAAAGCAAAAAGGAGAGCCAAAGAACTGCTTAGATTCTAATCTCAAGAAATTACATTGCAATTTATATGTCAGTGTGACAAATAAATGTCTGTCAATCAATTTATTAGGCAAAATCAGAGCAGTCATCTTGATGTTGTTGAAGAAAATTCTTGGTATTGAGAAACTCTTCAAAGACTTGCAATTAAGGGAAGCTGTACTGAAAAAGGAGCAGGAAAACTGACTTCTCAGACGTTCCCTATGTTCATGGCAATGGAACTGAGGAACAATGACAGTGTACTTAATGAGCTAACAGCACAGCACATACACTTGTCAGTCTTTAGCATACTTACATCATCACCAGAGAAATACTGATCTATGATTTCAAATGCTAGTTTATAAATGTCTTCATTCTCGTGCTGTTGCAAGGCTTCGATTTTCTCTAACCCTGAATAAAAAGAAAATGGAAAAGAGTTTTATAAGTTTAAACTGGAGTTACTGAATACTTCGAAAAATAATAAGAAAAATAATGAAACATTACTACTGAAACATATTAGAAAATATGTAGGTCGATTTGCAAATACTATCTACAAAGTAGCTATCTTTATCTCTTAAGAGAAAAGAAAAGTAGTTTGGGAACTTTTGGATACCACGGAATGCCCCATTTTATGAACAAGGGATAATGGAATCTTCTCTCTTTTCAGATAAAATTCTCCATATTTAAGACTCATGCATACTACATAGCTTTTGTTTCAGTCACTGTGCTTTCTGTACACCATCAAAAGAAAGTGGCTACTTTTGTGGGTTGCATATGCGTTTAAAGCAACAAGGCGACAAAACCCCAAACTAAGAACCACTTAAAACGCTAGCTAGTCCCATTCTCAAACAGGATATGGAACAATACAAAGGAAGAACTTCCAGTGTAGTAAGTTCTTCAATATCCCTTTACTGTTATCTTACTGTAATACATTAATTAGCATGTGCTAAAACCTGAATTGCAGTATCAAGATGGCTCCTTGTCCTGATTTGTTTTGTAATGAAACGATCCTAAGAACTGCTTCCAAGGCAGTGAACTAAAGCAAGAATTGTGTTTTACTACAGAACAAAAGTATATGCAATAATCAAATTAAAATAAGTACAATTCTCATTTAAACCTAAAGAATTCTCATTTAAACCTAAAGAAGATCTCTAAGCCAAACTAAACAGTCTCACTTACTTATTCAAATAGCCATGGTAAAAAAATGCTGTAGTAAACATGACCAGCAGCAAGGGGAAGACAGAATAATCTCCACCAAATTAATTTTTTTAAAAGCCTAATAAATACTAACCTCCACACTCTTCTATAATTTCAGCTATTGTGCTGGCCTCATCGCCAGCCATTATCAGGATGTTTTTCAGACCATCCAGCACCACCTGTACCACTTGAGAATCCTTTACTGAGAGTAGATTGCAGAATGGTGGGATTACATTTTGCTGTACAAGGTATTCAACCTAAATAATGAACAAAAAAGTGCTTTCAACATTGTGTTTCTTACAAATGGCTGCATGTGCAACATTTTAGTGACAATTCAGAATCCTACTACACATACCTGATCTTTTCTCCCACTTATTGTCAAATTGCTAATTGCCCAAGCAGCCTCCTTTTGTGTTCCAAAGTCCCCCTGAAAAATGAAATTAACAGCTCATTAAAATCAGCATGGAAACATCTGTCAAGCTTATTATTAAAAATCACAGACTCCTCCTGTCAGATTTATAAAAAGAGGATGACAACTCGCATAGCTGATAGTTTGACTGACCTTAGCCAGCTGGTGTATGATCATAGGGATTAGTCCAGCATCTATTACAGCCTGAACTTGTTGCTGGTTTCCTGCTGTGATATTGGAAAGGAACCAAACTGCTTCCTACAATTGGACAAAACAAAAAAAAAAAGCAAAACACTTTTAGAAACTAGTCAACAGGTTAAAAGAATACCATACCAAAAAGCCCAAACCCAACCAAACTATACAAAACAACCTCAATAC
Source organism: Agapornis roseicollis (assembly GCA_002631895.1). Lineage (NCBI taxonomy): Eukaryota > Metazoa > Chordata > Aves > Psittaciformes > Psittacidae > Agapornis > Agapornis roseicollis. The sequence continues at coordinate 83,178 of NDXB01016844.1, forward strand.
CTCAAATCATACCATGACCAATCACGAAACAAAACCTACAGGTTTCCTCCTTGAACAGCATTTCTAGCACACAAACTTTTATTGCACTGTGAAAACCAAACATGCAGAGGAATAATCTAAAAAAGACATGATTAATTTATGGGGCCAGATTATTACTTACAAGGAGTGCCTCCATACCTCAAAAGCAATACTGACTTCAGCCTTACATCCACTTTGCACTGCTGGAGTCACAGCCATGTTTTAAACTTTCGGTCAGTTTTGCAAAGGAAGGCAGGAAAACTGGTAAAACCTCATATAAAAAAAACCCTTTACCCTACTACTGACAGCTCAGTAGTAACTTTCTGTGCCACTAAATGTGACTACCATTTTCTTCCTAAAACACAAAGGGGAGCTTACAAAGCTCATTCAAGTATCAAATAGGACATTCAGTCCTGAGACTTCACCCAGCAGTTATCTCCTTCAGGTGGTTCATCAATAATCCTAGCACTTATCTAATAGCAGTTCCAAACCCCTGGCTACAAAGGGGGAATACCTGTCAAAGCAACCCAGAACATCTTAAAAAGGCTCCAATCTTAAATAAAACACAACCAGATGTGGCAAACAGCCAATTATGAAAAAAACATAATGGGTTCCAATTTTTAGGGATGTGCATCCTGCTTTTATTTGCATTTGCACCTCACAACAAACTTAAAATTTCTAGACTCCCCTTATATGAAAGTAATTCCTTGGCACTCAGAAGAGCTCTTCATCCTTCTTTTGTGAGAGGGCAGGCAGAAACAAATCACAGCAGTTTGAACTTTCAAAGATAAATTCTTTAGATCTCCTGACACTTGACACGGCCTGAAGAAACAAATTCCTTACGAACAGATTCCCCCTCAATGGCACACTAAATGGAGGAATCAAGATAAGCTAAACAAAAACAGCCTCCTCCTCAGCCAGCCCCATCTGTGTAGTGGAAGATGGCACAACGAAAAATAAACAAATGCAAGTAACATGAACTACAGCTCTGGAAAAGAGGGCAGTGATCACTTTCTTTCACCAGATTCCCCCTATTCCATCCAGTCCCTGCAGCAGTGAAGTTACCTCTGCCAAAAGGAAGGAGAGGAAATGCAGGGAGAGTTTCAGAAAAGGACAGTGGCAACTCTCTACTTCCTTGAAGGTGAACATGGACAAGAGAACAAGCTCCACTACGAAACCGTAGAGTGGAAAAGCTGGATAGATCTTATTAAACTGGATTCAACCAAAAGTAACACTGCTATGAAAAACTATAATCAACTATAAAACAAAAAAAGTACCACACTTGAAAGCAAAAAACATCAGTCCTCTCAGAAAGCACTAGGCATCAACATGAATGCATGGACACTCACTGGCTGTTTGGCTTTAGTCCTAATGAAGCACCTGGCTCAAAGGCTGTGCCTTTACACAAAATAGTTCACATGCTGGAAATAACAGCTGTAAGAAATCCTTCTGTAATTCTACAGTTTTATTTCTTAAACAGAAAGATCAAGTTAGGAAGAAACAAATCATACCTTGTTTATCTTCTCTTTTGGATGCGTCAGGAGATTTGGGAAATAAGACAAAACATCACAATTGAGAACAACTTGTGTCTGTTCATCAGTACCAGTTACTATGTTGCCTACTGCTCTCAGTGCTGCTGTCTGAATATCCAAAGTGGGAAGGAAAAAAAAATTGCATGTTAAAGACATTGCTGTTAATTATGCCAAAACAAAGATCATTTGAAGATGTCTCTATAAAAACACTTTGCAAGATACAATTTAGCACTTCATCCTCTGAGCTACATCCCCAAAATGAGTAGTTTCATCAAGACAGAAGTAAACAGTACAGTGTTTGACTTAATAGATGCACTGCAGCTCAACTCAAGTGTAAACATTATAAACTAAAAGGATATTAAACCATTAGAAAAATTAATTCATCATGTATTTGATCTGAGTTACAATTACATGAACTGCTTCTATGCTTTGACTATGTCTGCTAAGGTTGCTTACTTCTCCACTCAACTCTCCACTACAAATTAAAAACCCCACAACTACTTTTCTTCTTACTGATTCTCAGTTGTCTTTCAGAAATGGGCTGTACATAGAATCACAGAATAGTTAGGGTTGGAAAGGACCTTAAGATCATCTAGTTCCAACACTCCTGCCATGGGCAGGGACATCTCACATTGAACCATGTCACCCAAGGCTCTGTCAAACCTGGCCAGGGATGGAACCCTGGCCCACTGCCAGGGATGGAACATTCACAACTTCCTTAGGCAACCCATTCCGGTGCCNCATCTAGTTCCAACACTCCTGCCATGGGCAGGGACACCTCACAACTAGACCATGTTGCCCAAAGCTCTGTCCAACCTTGCCTTTAACACTAACAGGGAAATGCTTTGTAAGTGACAGAATAGTGGAGAGACTCCTTTTCAGTGAGTGAACTCTGATCTGACATATTTCAAGACAGCTAAGTCTCATGCAAACTACAAACTGAACAAACATGACAAATGCACAGATACATACCCCCCCCATTGCAACTGTTCATTTATAAAAAGCAAGAACACATTAACTTTGTTTCCCTTTGTCTTTGAAATCAATGAAACAAGCTCAGTTAAGCTATTTTTTACAGTTAATTAGGAATTTACTTTACTAAAAGCTCAGCATCTGCAAACATTCAAAAAGTCCCAAAATACTGATTTCTATGAGCTCTTCAGACAGAGTATGCACAACCATGTGTGCAGCAACAGAAAAGAGCACATGTGACTTATTCTGGAAAATGTAAGATCTGTTGTTGCTAAATATTTCAGGACTACAAAAGGAAGGCACCCCTGATAGTCACACACTGCAAGTTAATGTTCAACTTGTCACTTCACTAAAATTAGACTATAGTATTAAAATACTATATTAGAACTGTTTTGTTCAAGTTGTCGTTCATTTTAATAATCTTTTTTCCCTATTGTAGGTAACACTTTTTGTTCAGTTTTACCTGTAACAGATGTAGCTATAAGTGTTCATCTCAGTACTCCACTAATAGATACTTTAAGGCACACTTTCTTAGAAAATACCTTACAGAAGACTATTCAATAGCAACTGAACCAGACTTACTTGAACTTTAACCTCCTGATGACTGAGAAGAGGAACTAGAAAAGGTACAACTCCCGAATCAATCACCATTTGTATCTGTTCATTTCCACCATCTGTTAAGTAGGACAAAGCCCAAACAGTGTCCACAAGAATCTACAAATTGGAAAGACCATGGTTTGTTTACACATTGAACAGTAAAATCCACATAATGGAGGCTTAATTCAGTGATCAACATTCCACATGTTGGGGGGGGAGGGGGAAGAGCATGCAGTTTATTTACAGCAAAACCTCAAACATGATTACAATGAGACCTACCTAGTAAAACGCTAGATTATGTACAATTCTGAAAACAGGGGCCATTTGTTCCATAATTTCTATGTGTCCTCCCGTTTTTTTTTTTGTTTAATTCAATACCACATTTTGGTGCATAAAGTGACAGCATACATCATCTCACAAAGGTAAACTGTTGGGCTTGATTTGCATTTCAAAGATCGACATGGAGCTCAGATAACTAGTCATGCTAGTAAATTTCTGAAGAAAATACTAACCCAGCCTCTTAGCATTACTATGATTTGTTACTGTGCACTTCTGATTACAGAATACCTAAATTCTCTTAGTCCTTAATCCATCTATCCACACGTTAGTATTTCTGATTCATAGTGCAGTTATGAAGTGAAACTGCAAACTGTTCTGGATGTATGCCTTTTCCTGCCTTTGTACTAAGATTAAAATCCACAGCAAAGGAAAAGAGTTCTTATCCCAGCTAAAAGACTTAACAACTATTATAAGGTGACAACTGTTCAAGCAAAGCAAAAACCCAGAGAAATTATTATCATGCAGGGCAATCTTCGTATATTGAAAAAAAAAAAATAAAGACTAAGTCACTGCTGACTTGATAAGGATGATTTGAGAGCCCTTAAAAAGAAGAAAGGTACAAAAGATGCAGCAATTGAAAGGTAGTCTCTGACGCAGAAACAAAGCCAAGAGAAAGAGAGATATCAAATCACTCAGAGATGATATCAGGAACTGCAGGAAGAGAAATCTGAACCCCACTGAGGACATCACCTGTTGAGGTACCTAGATCTACTCTACTATTAAAACAAGATGCCCATTTAAAATTCCCAGCTATTAAGACAGCTAAACACCATAGTGCTGAAATGCAGGAAGAACTTTCAAGTCCTGACCCCCAGGCTGCTTCCACCCAGCTCGATGGACCAAACTGCACACACCTAAAGCTTTCTCAACACAGCCTGCTGCTGCCCTCACCTGCTAATGCCACAGGAACAGCAAATTGTGCTGCAGTGGAGCTGGCATCACAGCAGAAGCAGTGAGAGATGGTGCCTCACCAGTTTGCTGCCCCACAGCCCTGCTGGTGACAAGAGCAGCAGCCGCCAGAAGCACTCACAGGACTGTTGGCTGACCTACCTGCATCACTGACTCATCTCCAAAGATAGGTTTGCTGCTCCAGTACAGAGAGGCTGGGACCAGACTGGTACCTCCAAACTAGCACCTGACTCTCAGGATCAAAAGACGAGCACCCTAATTGAGATTAGTCAAAACCTGGCATCACATGGTCTCATATCTACTTCAAGAAGCTCTTATACAATCATTGCTTGCAAAAGCTTTCAAATTTGGCTGGGAAAGAAAGCCTATAGGTTAGATGTATGTTTGGTTTTGCTGTGAATTTCCATTCACGTCTGTCCAAATTACAAATTGGAAAGTCACCATTTGCTATCTCCCACTCACATTACACTGGGAAAACCCTGGCAAAATTCCAGATTAAACTGTCTGCAAATATTTTGTGGAGCCAAGCCCACTTCACCATTAAAAGAGCAGCAGAAACACCACTACCACAGCATGGAAGTAACGAAAGACAGTTTCACCAATCTTATGCTTTATCCCCAGACCTTCCACAAGGATTCAATCCTGCTTCTCTAAGTTTAAGGATTACTATCAGGAGCAAGAGTCAAAGACATTACAAAGTCCTGACAGGAGGAGGAGAAGAGCAGCTCAGTATCCCTTATTTACACAGATCTTTGCTCATGAAGTCCCAGCATAAGACTTCAGGAGTTAAGTCCACCCCCCCTCTAGGACTTAACTCAGAAAATTTATGTAAACTCATGGATCAGAAATGTGGGAAGTACCGAAGGTTTAGTATTAAACCCCTGAAAAGTTGTCAAAGGTGCCAAAACCAATAGTTTATTGCTGTTTATTGAAGTATATTTTCATATGTGATTTCCTTAGCTAAACAGATTGCAAAGTCAGGCACCCAACAGGTTACAAAAGTCAGATTTATTTGTATGAACACAATGTTTGATTGGACTGATACGTGGGATAATATATATTTTTTTATACACATGCATTACATATTGTCTATGTAAAATTATGAACTGGGTCAGAATTAAGTGAAGCTGATGGTAAAGCTGGCACTTTAATTTTTTTGTGCTCAATTCCACAAAACAGGGGCTCTTAAAATGTAGTTGCTAGTGTAAAGGATAAAAAAAAAAATAAATTTAGAAAATATATTTCAGAAATTGTATTTGCATTTTCCTTTTTGTGTTCTGATTGACTACAATTATATTATTCTTCATATTAAATTGTGCATTTACTACTTAATTATACATAAATTAACACAAAAAACCCCAAGTTTGCCACTTAAACACAATCTTGCAGAATTCTCTCTCTAGAGAAATGAAGAATCTAGATAGCTAAAACTTTGGAAATTACTTACATTTATATCTGTATGGTAAATGAGAACACACAATGCTGGCAAAATCTGAAAAGAAGTTCATCAGTCATTACAGTAGAATAAAACTGGCTGTACAATCATACATCCAAGTACTGCAGTCACAAGGCTTAGCTTGAGACTGCATTACCATATTGCATTCAAAAACTTTCAGCAGGTCATTTCCTCAAAGTATGTATAAAAATATACATATATATATACATAATACTTAAAATTTGTAAAAATACAAGACAGCATTGTATTTCAAAGACACAGAGGGAAAAGAAACAAAGAACAGAGATAAGACATCCCCTGCTATTTTAAAAGCTTAGTTACCACAGAATATAATGAAAATCATTACCCTTACATCAACAAACAAGACTCTCTTGGACTAAAGTAAAATTGTATTTTTGTATTCATGTTTGGAGAAAACATAAAACTGAGACATGATAAGACTGCTTAGAACAGGGGTTTCTATTTGGTGAAACTTGCAAAAGTTTCCCTGCTTCATTTCTAAAAATTCATTGAATTTTAGTTGCTAACAATATTATGGTTCACATGGCTTCATGAACTGTACCTACACATTGGAATTTATCTGAAAAAGAAGAACTTCATGTACATTACAACTCTAGTTCCAGTCGAACAGCATCACTGCACTAGCTGTGCCTGCTCTATAAACACTGCATTTGCTCTGTTCACCAGTTTAAAAGGACTTTCAGATGCTTCTCTTCTCAAATGGGGACTTGACACTGACTGCATGTTCACAGCTAGTCAAAACACAAACTACACTACATTCACTAATTTATTTTCAGTAAGAATATTTCTATGAACAGAATCACATTTGCAGCCTTTTTATGATAAAAGCATGAAATGCTGAGTAACATACTTTCTAGTGTGCTAATTTTTTTGTTGTATCCATTTTAATATATGTCTTACCAGTCTTTAGTCTTACTGTTTCAGATGTTACAAATACCTTTGTTACAGCCTTGGTAAAAAGCATTAAATTGGTCAGATTACTTCCTTTAACAATTGGTAAATGGCACAAAACACTTGAAAAAACATGCATAAATTTATAGTATGACAATGTAAAACATTTGCCTCTAGCCCAGAGTATAAAAAATTATCTGTCCCATAATTCTTTACCTCCTGAACTGTCTCCATAGGCGGTGGGGGGTCCTTATTCCTGCAGAGATTTACAATGACCCATGTGACGTTCCGAAGGAAGGTGATGGGAATGGAGGGATTGATGAAGGACAGAAGAGGTTTGACAACTCCCAGTGATATGACATAATCTCTACACTGAGGACCATCACCTACAGAAATGAAAATTGTTGTAAAATAAATTACATCAAAAATGGAAAATCTTGAAATGTATGCAATGACATGTTGGGATACTGAAATTCTATGTTTCCTCACCAGTAGTCTATTACTAAAAGGTCATGTTCAATTACATATACATAGGTATAGATACGTATGTATATTTTACAAGATACAAAGTTTATTGTGTTAATATTTGTGTAGCAAGTGATATCATTCTTCAGAAAAATGCAATGCACATGAGTAATTCTGGCCACATGAAAAATTATATTAAGCCACAGAATTTAGAGGAAACATAGTCTCATATGATAATGCCAATGTTCAAAAGTCAAATTCTAAAAAGAAACGCTCCCTGAATTCAAATCATTATAATGACTAAAGTTACCTATAATATTTCCGAGAGCCCAGACAGCTTGCTCGCAAACATTCTGGTGTGGTGAATGAAGTAGTCTCAAGAACAGGGGTACTGCATCTGCAGAATGCAAAGACTGGATTTATTTTTACTGGAACATGGTATATGGACAATACTTTCACTGATTAATACAAACAACTTTCCCTACCATGCCTTATACATGTTTCTATTATGAAGAGCGTACGAAACCTCAGTTACACATTTCTATCGTATCTATAGAGAGGGAAAAAAGACTTGAGAACAAGCCACTGTTAAACAATGCTCCCCACATTTAAAGACTTTCACATATTTCTCAGTGATAGGCAAGAGCCTCAGGTGTGTAGGTGATAGGTTTCATGTCCTGGTAATTCAGATTTCCTAGTTACCCAATATCACAATATATACCTAAAAGAATGACAAGCCTACTTGTGCAAATGTGCTTCAAATCTTGACTTTTAGAAAACAGCTTCCTCCCAGGGGGTGGCTATAGTTAGTTTCCATATGCAGTGAAGATTTACATCCATCTGCCAGTCCTAAGACATGTTTTAATTTGCTCTTATATAATGCAGGCAACATACCAGATTAAGGAAGTGTTGCTGATCTTAAATATCAGCCTCTGCTAAATTAAATACATTTAATAGAGCTAAGAAACCATCCTGCTACTATTCCCATTGACTACTTCCCTTCAAACAAGCCATACTGCTTGCAAGACACCCATTCTTGCAGGACTTTTTAAACTTTATTTCTGATCATACTTGTCCTACAGTGTTTCTGAGTGAAGTAAACAGATCAATTTTTATACTGTTGAAAGAAATAAGTTCTTCTTTACGAAGAGCTTCACAAGTTTTAAAAAATTGTAACACAATTTGTGAGCAACTATAAATCAATATCCTATTGGTAATGTAAGTGATAGTAAGCCAAAAAGCCCTGATGTATTTTCCTGGAAAACAGAGTAATGAACAAAGGTAACCTGAAATTCCTTTCCTAGCCTAGATGAGTAATTCAGCAATTGCCACAGCAGCACACTGTTGCTCAAGAACACTCTCTGTTCTTTTAACAATCATCCTGCATCTATTAGCTCAAGTGGAATATTCCAGCTTCTTTCTTAGTGAATATCAAGATTATACTTCAGTCATATGTGCATTCAACATATTTCAGAGAACAGGGTCAAGTATGTAGGTTTCATTAGATTACAAACCTGGTATGCTTTCAACAGCAGGAATGAAATTATTTCATATCAGCTCTCAGGCAGGAGGACAGTCTGAGAAAGCAGGAGCTGCAGGTTATCTGATCTACTGCTCTCATAAAATTAATTACTTCTGCTCCAAACTGTCTTCTGATGAGATCTATTCTGTGTACATAGTATTTCCCTTTTGCTGGGCCTTCCAACTGCCATCTGGCCCTCTTGATTGCAGGAGGACACCTTCTTTCGTATTTAAGCTGCACTAGCCTCTTCTATAGCTACAAGGGTCTATTGCTTTGTTTTATCAATCCATCCCTTACCTAATGGCAGCTGGAAAGGCTGTTTTTCGTTAGTCATCTCCTAGCCAAAGCAGAAAGACTTTTAGACTAAACTTCTTCCGTTTTCTCTTCAGGAGTGAAGCTGCCAAAGTACTTCTTGCTTCTTTAAAGTAATTTTATCCATTTTCTTATTTTCAAGCACTAGCTAAACAGAATTTGGGAGAAGGATGTCTCAGCCTGAATTTCAAGCAATTGTTCAGGTGACAGCAATGCTCTTTTTCATTCTAATTTGAGTTTTTACTATTTTTTTCTAGATTTTTTTCTGCAAAGCTAATACTCTAAGCAGCCTTTTCACTAGATTCATTCATTTAAATATGATAACAATGGAAAGAAACAGTGAACAGGTAGGGAAGGATGAAAAAACTTGGGATTAGATTTTCAAAGACCTTTAGATGCCAGAAAAGCAATCTAAAACCAGGTGTGCAAATCACATCAGGAGTTTTTGAAATAAATTTTTGACATTGATTTTTTTTCTTTTTAAAGGCTTTGGATTTTAACCAAAGTGCATTTTGATAAGCATTCTTACTGCTCCAATAGCTTAACTATCCAGAATCTTGAAATTAGTGAGACATTTTATTAGTGATTAAAACATACAAAACAGCATTTTGATTTGAAAGGCAAGTTCATATACCTAAATAAAAAGGTAAAATAATCAAGTCACCATTTTCCAATATAAAACCACCAAACATTAACAAGCCAAGACAATTTATATATTTGCTTATCTATTGTGTCACTGCTTAATGACAAAACGTTGCATATAGCATACAGGTGATTATTTTAAGATAAGGATGCTGACATATAAAAGCTACATTCATAATCCTGAAAAATCAATCTGAATAATTCATCTCTCATTAACTTCAGAGTTTCTTTCTTATATCTTTTCATAATGGAAGTCTCACTGGCTGGTTAAACAAGAAAGAAAGGCAGCACAACAGACTTGGTGTGTACAGGAGACACTAATCATATGGTCAAGCAAAGGACGGCAATTTTAACTTACATAATCTTACATAACTATATGTATTTAACATCTTCATTAAGATTTATGAACATATCTTTAGGTAGGAAGTATTACTTCGTAGCATAATCCCATAGGAGATCTAACAGTACATGATTTCAGAAATCAACACGTGAATTAGAAAGAACTGTCATTTTTTGTCATAACACAATCTAAACTGTCATTCTCTATTTTCTTTATTGGAAAATGAGGTCTGGGACCCTTACTATTAATTGTAAGTGACAAACAGATTAATCTTTAAGAGCAAACGCAGAAATTTTTTGAAAAAGAGGACAGACATGCATTTATTATTTTACTGATTATCAAATGGCAGTTGTTATCCAAATATCCCATTCTCCCTTTTCTCCACAACGTACACCACCCCTCAAAACAAACTGTAATACTTACTAGACTGTACGACAGCTTGAGTCTGCGCAGAAGTGCCTGATGCTATGTTAGTCAATGCCCATGCAGCTTCAAATTGTAATGAAGGACTGTAATGAAATAATTTTATAGTAATAAATTGAAACATGATCTGCAGATCATTTCATGGTTCATTTCAGATTACTAGCTGTATCCACTCTGAGGCAGACACTCTACAGTTAAGCAGTGCCACTGGGCTAAAAGTTAAAAGAAAAATCTAAGCCTGGATATTGCAGGGAAAAAGCTGTAAGAATAAAAAGATTTTACATTCTATAATCTTTTGTAAACCACCACCATTCTGACCTCATATTGGTAATAAAAAAATACCAAGTATACTGCTTTTATTTGGGAAGCACATAGCAACCAGTGAAGATGACCACTACTCCAGCCAACCAATTATCTCCTGTATGAAAGATTTTTAGCACCCCTCATCAAAAAATTTATTTATGCCTCTTTATTGGGTAACAGAGCTCTTCACATCCAACTGACCCAAACAACACTCATATTTAGTGAAGAAAGTGCAACTGCTTTGCTGCCATTTGTTCTCAATACATTAACCATGTCTGAACGTAACTAATAAAAACTTGGCCCTTCTAACATTACAAACCAGATCAAGTGTAAGCTGGTATACTGGGATAAAGACATTTTCCTGCTCCATCACAGACAGGGGAAAGATCTAGTATCAGTATCGAATGACAGCATCATACCTGTATTAGAACTGACTTATTAAATGCAGATAAAATTAGTTGCCAGTATTATGAAAGCTGGGGGAACATCTCTTCCAAGATGCCCATGGCAGGGGGGTTGGAACTAGATGATCTTAAGGTCCTTTCCAACCCAAACTATTCTATGATTCTACGTCCATTAGCTGTTGTCTATGCAAACAGCAGTTTAGTAAAACAGTTTGCACGAAAACTGTTGTTCAAGCAAATGTTAATGGTTCTAGAAGCTGTAAAAGAGTTTACAACTTATGGTGGTTAACATAACAGTAAAGTGTCTGGCTTTGGGAGGAGCAGAGAATACTTACTGGTAGATGACTTCTTCATTTCCATGCTTTTCTGGGTCTCTCATCAACTATGTTTTATATAGTGTCATAGCACCTGCTTCCTTTTAGTTTTTTCTGTGCATTTTAAGGTTTTATTAGGGATTGGATTGGGAAAGAATTTGTTAGGAGGGCCCAAGATGTGTAAATACGATGTGTAAAAACAAATAGTACCAGCCAGCAGCTGTCTATAAACCTTTACATTCTAGGATCAAACACATTGAAATTCTAGTTTTAGGTCAGTCCTCCTTTTCTTCCCCTTCTGGTAAGCATTCAAGTATAATATGAACAATAGCTTTACCAATCTGTTATAGAAAGTCTTTGCAGAGTTTACCTCTACTAAAAATTATATAGTAATCACAATTAAAAGAACCACTTAAGAAAATGTTTGAGTTCAATTCTGAAAGGCTTATTAAACATTTACAAAGGTACATCACACAAAAACTAGACAAAATATTAAAATTAGAAGAAATTTCACAGCACTAAATATCCTACATCTAGATCAGACAGGCATTCACGATCCATTTTAAAATACTATCTGGTTTGAACATCATTGCCAGCTGCCTTCTAAGCAACTGTTTTGTTAAACAAGCAAGAAACAAAGCTACTCGTGCTTCATTTTTTTGTAACCACCAAATTATGCCCAAAGTGCCAATTTGCAATTTTGAAGCTTCCAGCCTTTGTGGCTGCAGAAATAACTTTGAAACTGAAATACTGTAAATATACTTATAGCTGGCTGAGACCAAAGATAGACTAAAACATTTACCTCAAATGTGTTAATATCCATTTATCTGAAGAAGAGGCTCATGGATTGTAGAACATGGCATTTTTATTACATGCCATTAAATCCGTGCAACTACATCTTTAATGTTCTCTACCTCCTCTAGTGAAGCTCTTGTTTTCCAACAAAGAATCATAACAGACAGCACTCTCATTCTGTTCTACCATCACATGAGGGAGCACAGAGCCAGACAGAAACACAGTTTGCAGTGAGAACAAAAGAAGCTGGAAACTTAAGCTAACCACCTTAATAAAAAAGATTACAAGTGTGTTCTGGCAAAGAGTAGAGCTCTCTTCACAACTGGGCATATTCTTAGCCTTCACACAAATACACACAATATGTCTGAGACAGGTTTCTTAAAAACTGTCAACAAAAAAGTCCAAAATACTAAAAACAGATGAAAAATGAAATAAATAGAAATTTAGTTACTTCTCCATTAGTTGGATATGCTCATGCAAGCTCTAAAAAATAAACTGACATTTCAGTGGCAGAATAAACACTCCTGGAGAATTTATGGTTTATCATCATGGAATATGATCAACTACTGTGAGACATCCCTATCCACAATCCGGCAGGCATCCTGGCATCCTCGCAGGGGGGTTGGAACTTGATGATCTTAAGGTCCTTTCCAACCCTAACCATTCTATGACTCTATGTCAGATTATACGATGCTATGAATCCACGGTTTAATTTGAAGTAATGAGATGTGGGTTTGGATGCAAATTTTTGGTAAAGGTGAATGTTTGTAACAGTATACTTACTTATCATCCCTTTCTAGGCATTTTACCAGGATTGGTAAAATTCCTGATTTTATTAAGTCATCGATAGGTGGATTTCTGTCACTGGATAGGAGTTTTCTGTGAAATTAGATGTAAAAGCAAAGTAAATAACTTTCATCATGAGAAGTGTGAGAGAAATACATTCTTGTGCCTTTATTTATTTTTACCTTGCAGCTTGGACAGCACTCAGTTGGATCACTGGGTTGTCACTTGTGGCATTCTGGAAAAATAAAAGCACAGTAAATCCAAAAATACACTGAACATGCACTTGTAATCAAAAAAATAAAAAAAAAATAAAAGGTTAAAGGTAACATACCTGCAGGATAGCTTCTAGTGTTACATTTTGCTTGAAAAGAAAAAAAAAGAGGCATTTTAGCAATTTTGTTTTAGCAATTTAATCCAATCAAACTAATTCTAACAGTGTATAAATTCCTAACCTCGCTTTCTCATAACTGCAAGAATTCCAGTGTTAAAGTAAAACCAGAATACATTGTCCTGAGACACCACCAAAGTTTCTAAAATAATTCAAGAATCAAAGAACTTACTGCTTTGAAGTCAGCATCAACATCAGAATCTTCTAAACTTTCTTCTTGGGGAACATTTCTTTTTTTCAAAAGATGCTCATCTCTTTTGTTCTGGAAAGGCACAAAAAAAAGATAAAGATACTTAATGCTTATTTGTACAGGGTGATGGTATAATGGCCCCTTTCTAAATAACAGTTTATATAAGATTGCTTTTTTTTTTAAGACATTTGTAAATGCAAATTGAATTTGCAGTATTTCACAGCTGTAAAAATATAGCAGCTTGCTAATCAGAGACAGAACTATGACAATCCATGACATCTGAATGAATTAAAACTTGCAGTTTGGGGATCAATTTTCTAACAGACATTTACATTACACAAAGATCTTTCTTGACATTAACATTTACCCACACATAACAAATTACTTTCCAGTATAAGCTTATTTTTCAGCTAAACCTGCTTAAGTTACCCGGTTACATGTATTTTCATCTTTTGTATAAAGCAGCATGCTCCATGTACACTGAGACATGTAATATTTCCCACTCAAACTGTTAGCTTAGCCTAATTTCAGCATAAAAACAAAACAACCTCCAGCTCTAGCTCCTTTAAGGAATACCTCTTCACTGGTAAAATACCTATTTAACATTTCTAGCTTGATAATTAGAACATTTGAACATCCAAAGCCCTAATTTAAAAAGAATGGAATAAAATCATCAATTGTAACAGTATCCAAATGCATCTTTTGACAAATTTAAAAAGTCCCAGAAGTATTCCAAAAATATTAAATGGTCTTTTCTAAATTTTAGACTATCTTTTGTTTGGTATGTCTAGAGGTACAATACAAAGCAGAAAGGGCAAAAACCCATGATGATGCAGCATGCATAGCTGAAGACCTTCTTGTGGTTTTTTGTTTTGATTGGTTGTTTCTGTTTGTTTTAATAAGCACATTAAGATTTCAATCGCTAATGAAGCAAAACACTGAAAAGGTGTGACAAACAGCTACAACACCTAAAATAAATCTATTACACAACCAAGGAAAGGCAGGCTTTTCAGTCTTCAAACACTTATCTGATAACCAAGCAGTACTGACTACAGAGATTGTGTTATATCATGCCCTGCCTGCAGTATACAAAAAACCCTCTAAACAGAATCAAGTTTTGAAGAAGTCCCCAATATTTCATATTAGAAAAAACAGAAACCTCAGGTCCAAAATTTCTGGGACTTCCTTATGTTCCTTAGACATTTTAAAAAGAATTCATAACAACTTTTCCAGTTTGAAAGGCTCCCAGGCAATACGTTATTTTTTCCCCAGATAAGAGGATGCTAAACAATATAAAAGCACCAAAATAGCTCTTTGTGGTGGTTCAACCCCAGCCGGTAACTCAGAACCATGCAGCCGCTCGCTCACTCATCGCACTTCTTCCTCTCCCCACTCCTGGAGGGATGGGGAAAAGAACTGAAAGAATGTAACTCCCATGGGTTGGGATTAAGAGCAGTCCAGTAACTAAGGTATAACACAAACCACTGCTGCTACCACCAATAATAATGATAAAGGAAATAACAAGGGAAGAGAACACAACCACTCACCACCCACCGACTGATACCCTGCCAGACCTGAGCAGTGATCTAGCCCTTCTGGCTAACTGCCCCCAGTTTATATACTGGGCATGACATGCTGTGGTATGGAATACCTCTTTGGTCAGTTTGGGTCAGGTTTCCTGTCTCTGCTTCCTCCCAGCTTCCCCTCCTCCTTGGCAGAGCATGAGACTCAGAAAGTCCTTGATTGGAGTAAACATTACTGAGCCAGAACTAAAAACATCGGTGTTATCAGCGCTGTTCCCAGGCTGAAAGTCAAAACCACAGCACTGCACCAGCTACTAAGAAGGGGAAAACTGACTGCTACTGCTGAACCCAGGACACCCTTGCATGCAGATGATGACATCCCACAAACTTAGCATAGTTTAATTTTTGTCAAGTCTAAGTACAGAAACTAAATCCTCAAAGAGTGCACGAGATCACCCGGATTAGCTATGGCAGCCTCTCCTGAGCTGTACAGTAACAGCAGCATACTCAGAGCACATCATACAGACAAGCACTAAAGGTATTTTGTTGTCAAGTGTTTTTGGAGATAAGGAAGACAGAAATGAGCAGGCAGCTAAATGCTGAGAAATTGGTGTTATGCAGATAAACTGCACCAGGCAGGTACACGCTGACAGCTGGATTCACTGTACAGACCTATATAATGTATTTATCTTGCTTTTCCACACCATGTCCTTGGCACTGCCATTTTAAGCAAAGAGCAAACGTCATCCAACCCCAATCTGGCTTTGCTCAAGAACAATTCCTTTTCCTACTGTTTGTTTAAACCATAGCCTGTATTTTGGCAACTGCAGGGACTGGACCCCATTTCCAGAGGGACCCTCTCCATGATTATGTTGGCTTTTCTCCCTAGTGCACAGCTACTACACAAATCTACCTGCAAAGGAAGCAGTTCCTTCCTGCCTCGGATAAATGGCTCTGCTGGATCAGTTGAGCTGTTATGGTAAAAGAAGCCAATATTGGGAGAAGGAACTGAAGCTGGAGGAAGGTCCTGATGTCTTCAGCACACTGTCCTCTTCCTACCCTGAGGTGTCATCACAGATCTTGGTTATGAGCAAGTCCACACATGCGTGTACAGGGAGACATACTCAGTTATGAGGGTGGCAGACACTGGTCCAGCAGATATTCCCTGACTTCAGAAAAGATGCATCCTGAAGGAATCAAGGTCTTTGTGCAGAACTGTTGCCACTGTCTGCTGGAGCAAGTTAAATGTTTCAAATCAAATCATTTACTGGGAAGCATAAAGTTTCCTTCTCACTAGTGGCAACCTACTGTGCTACAAGGCAAGGGTTTTCCAATTCTGTTCCTTCTAAAGTATCCGGTTGGATTTTCTACATCTCATGCTCAGAAAATTCAGGGAGGTTTTTTTTTTTAGTAAAACATATTTGATGGAAGAATTGTTGTCCACACCAGTCCACCTGGTGATATCTACTTGTTTTTCAAACGATTCAATATCAGTGGCATTCAAGTATGCATTCTGCAACATCCTGCAATAAGGACAGGTGATCTTTACTTATAAATTTATGAAAAATGCCTTTGAGATGCAGGTCTCTTGCAGATACTCTGATTCAAAAAAAACCAAGATGAAATACCTAGAACAGTCAAGAATCTAGCAAAAAATCTATTTTTATTGCACTTACTGAAAAGAAAATTCTAGTTAAGACATGTCACATTACCTCACTTGTCATTTTTTGAAGTTTCTTCTGTCAGAAAACTGGTATACCACCATTCCTCTCTGCTCCCCACTGGCACAGAATGGATGAACCTCAGAGAGCTTTGACCAAAATCCCTCCAAAATGCAGAGGGCATGCAAAAGCCTTTTAAAGTCATATTACTGCACTGCTATTGTAAGTAAAAACTTAAATACTAGAAGCTTCTCAACTGTGTTGACAATAAATAGATAACATCCACTTGGAATAAAGTTCAGAAATAATATTAAGTATTCACATACACACAAGCAGCATCTATCACACACATTACTTCTACCTGCAATATTCTTACTCCCAAAAAGACATTAAACAGAAACAGCTGAAATCACATCATGCATTTTCTAGCTTGAAAGACCCAGAAGTTTTGGGATGCAAAAAGCCAAGTCACACTGCAATGACTGTGGTACTGAATGTGTACCCCTCTATGGACACGTGTCTCTTCAAGGTATACAATTACATCATTATGAGTGATCAATGTTTTCCAGGGTTATGCCTCTACTACAGGGCAATGTAAGGGCTGTGGTATCCAATTATTCTTGAAAGCAAGAATTGAGATGTATCTTGAGATCCCCTATCAAACCTCCTGAAACACCAGGATGGCAAAGGCTGGAATACAGCAGTGAATCACAGAACAGTCTGATTTGGAAAGGATCTTTAAAGTTCATCTAGTCTAACAGCCCTGTACAATACAGAGTATGTAGCTGGAACAAAGCGAGGGTCCTACAGTGGGTGACTGAACAGCATCCTCACAAAATGACAGGAATGAGCTGCATGGCCTTCAGCAGCTGAACAGCTGGAAGAATCACCTTCCACAAACACCAGACAGTAAGTCTAGAGCATGCCAGTGGACAAAGCACTGGATTATTCCATGCCACTTCACCCGAAGAGCTTCACAAAGACTACCTGCCTGTAGCCCTTATTCAATACACACGTCATGTTTATTCATGGTTAGCGCGCTTCTATAAAAGTACCATCAGCTGAAATAATTTGTTTGAATAGTATTTAGAGGAGCATGCACAAATTCTCTCTGCTTGTGGTCACAGAATTGATGATGAACACTTTTAAGTTCTTCTAATTCCCCAGAAATACTGCCATGACTTGGCCAAAAAGGAAAGGAGGGCAGTGGTAAATAAACACATATTAGAAAAAACAGTAACGAAGCAGTAATTTGTTTCTCTCCCAGAGCAATTATCCATGCATACATCAATGCACCTCCAAAAACTCCATTAACCTGGAGAAGAGTCCCATGAATCCCTAGATGAACAGACACAGCATGCCCAGAGGTAAAATAAAACGTAATTCCAACTAACTGTACTGCAGCTACCAGGAATGGAGATATCCCACTGAGAGGCCACCGATGGAGAAGACAGTAACAAAAGAACATCAAGTTCTAGCTCACCATACATACATAATCTAGGTTTAAGTTCAATTGTAGGCCAGGGTCTCTTGACAGAAGCAAAACTGTATTAGACTTATTAGAAAACTTAGTATGGTAAGACTGAGAAACAATGAAAAGCCTTCCACTTGTAGCTGCTTGTTAAAGAAGGCTACAATATACACCACAATTAAACTAATCAAGAGCCTAGCTCTCTCCCATTCCAGCATGCAAGTTAATAGCTCCTTAAGAGAGCTTTTTATACCTGCACACAACTATCCAATTCCTTTGGCAACATGCATATGCCTAAGAGAATGCTCCCCAACATTACAGTTAACCAAAATAAGTATGCGTAAGTTTGTATACATTAATGCTGAGAAATTCTACCTTAAGACAGAAAGGTGAACTTCATAGGTCATAACCGACCGCAGGTTGACATTACAGTTTCTGTGAATGCTGAAATTGCACCAGACATATGGAGCAATAGGCTCCAGGGAAAATTACCTTAGCCAGGGAAAGTAAGAGAAAGCAAGAATGCTCCAGTAGCTACTCACTGTTTACAAGATGGTTGGGCTGAAAAACAACTGTCAAGAACATATACAGAGGAGCTTCCACAGCAGTCTGAAGCAGAGAGGCTAATACTGAGAAGCACTAACAAGTTCTTAGTAAGGAAAAGCTATTCTTACTAGCATTTCTTATAAAGTCAAAAGTGTTTGAGGAACCTTCCAGTCCTAAAAAGTGGCTCTAAGACTATTTGAAACAGCTCTGTCCATTGGCGAAAGTGTCTAACTCCTAGACAGTTAAACCACTGTAAACAGTAATTTGATAGATCAGTAACTCTCTGCGTATGGTAAAAAGAACATGATTTGCAGCTTGGCATGACCTTAAAATGTCTGCATTTTGTCCTACTGTGACAAACTGAAAAGTTTTTGCCTAAATCACTGCACCAGCCTCTTCTGCAAGCTCCTGTGGTGAAAATGAAGAAAAATAAGCATACCTGTATACAGCTGTCCTGTTCAAAGCCTGGTGAAGTGCCCTTTCAAAGGCTGGAATCCCTGATGAAAGGTAAGACCTTGCCACCAACAAAACTAAGCACATCTTCAAAAGGGAGGATCCTTAACCACTGCCTGAACCATGTGTACTAAGTACAGTAAGGCCTGATAGTTTATAAACAGCAGCTATCCACTGGTTTCAAGCATGTCGACATTCTGATAGAGATCCCACTGTAACTGATTCCCATCGTTTGCTTCACTGACAGACAGAAGGTCAGACTGCATGAACAGTAAATATGCAAATCCTGCAGATCCTGATCATTCTTTTTTACCTTCTTGGAAGACAGCCACAGGATTAAAAAAAAAAGTCTATCAATGCAAACAAGTTCCAAAGACAGCATGACTAACAGCACAAGAACTCTTGTGGGCAAAGATGATGTCCATAAAGCTCTGTGCTGCATTACACTTAGCACTATATGACATGGCCAATAGGATACTCCAATGGAGCTGTGAAAGGTGTTAATTATAAATTTATACATGCTTCTCAGCATTTGATACATGGGAGAACTCTATGAAGAGTCTCAACTCTGTTGGGAAGCTTCAAGGTCAATAGGGAAAAGAAATAAACAAGAAAATCTTTGCCCTCAGGTAACAAACACCATTACGAAATGTTTCTTCAGGTTAGGGAAAGTTTTAGGAACTCAACAGCTAGTACAAAGAAGTTCCTTTGGTATGAAAGTTAAGATATTTATGTTTAAGTCCTCCAGGGACAAAGAGCAGAATGTCAAGAACATCTCAACATTAGGAACTAGACTGCTGGCTGGCGTTAGCTATACTCACACAACATCAGCTCTTTCCTCTGCTCTTATACCCTACAAAAGACTAATGGGTCGAGCTAGTGATGGAGGCAGATTCAGGTCACTTGGACATCCCTTTTAAGCTACCACTTTTGTAACAGACTGAGCTGAACTTCTAGGTTTCATTTACATGTAATCTCCAATTTTCCTTTTGGGGGGTGAAGGCACCTGCCACACTCCATCATGAAGAAAATGTCTACCACTCCAACCTCATCATGTTCAAGGGAACCTCTGAAAACCTCTACTTAATATCCTCTTAATGGAAGTTTCCTTAAGAGGCTATCTAGCCTGACTGGATTTCTATTAACAACTCTTAAATATGAACCTGGGGAAAGACTTTACTTCTTTAATGGTTGAGAAAGGACTATTCATTGGCTCTACTCACTGTCTCAGAACTCATTAACACCTAGAGAGATTTAAGGAAAACTCCTATAAACCTGTAAAAAGGCTGGACAGGTCATCTGATGACCCTGCAATTACAGATATCAAAATTATATCCTACATGCTTAGTGAACTAGGTCTCCTGCACCCAAAGGCAGTCAAACAGATTCCAAGACTATTCTTTAGATATACAGCATAGCTACATATGCAGTTAGAAGACAAAGGCAACTTTTTTACCTTTGAGTTCTGCTAACTCCCCTTTCTGACAGTAGACAGCAGTGTGCCAGTTGCACACACCCTGATGGAAGGACCACTGAGCCCCACTACTTGGTAATAAATGTATCTGCTGACTTTGGTCTCTGAAGAAATATAAAAATATATCTGCTAGTTCTAACAGGTATCTGCTGACTTTGGTCTGGCTCAGGTAACCACAAAATCTGCTGATTCTGGTCACAACAGGGTTGCATAACTTGCTATTCCTAGACCCACACTTTGGTCAAAAGCCAAGAACCCTCAGACCACATTTCTGATCACAGATCAGATCTGACTAGAATATAAATGGGGTCCTGCCAAAGGGCAAGAGTTTGAGTCAGTCCTTCTCAGAGCAGCCAGGGACTCTCCTCTTGAGTTAGGATATTGCCCAAGGTAATTCCTCGAGGCCAGGAGTCCTCACTGGGACTGGGAAATACATTTTTTGTTAATTGCCTCTGAAACTTCAGCTTAAGTTGGTTATGTAGTATTTGATTCTGCCTGGTATCTAGAAACTGTACTTCATTAATGTTATCGGAGTATTAAATGATTTTTTATTAAATACATCTCCTCTGGGGCTTGTAACCTACCTAAGTCAGTTTTGTGGGCCTTCACTATAGCAATTAAATAGCACGCTAAACTCTGAAATCTTGACTAAGTGATATAAAAGTTTGATTATGCATATATATGTATTCCTTTAGACAAAAAAAATTTAACTGAGTCTGGGACTAGGAGTAGGTACAATCACAACTAAACTTGCTTCTATGAAGGAGTTTAGAAAGCAAGGTGGTCCTCTCTGAATCCCATGACTCAACTCAAGTGTCTATCTCACACTTCTATCTAACCCTGTCCTCTATGCAGTAAAAACAGCAAAGCAAACCTTGCCATCGACTCACATTAAGCCACTGCCAGAGTTAGCACTGAATTTTGTTGTATCAATTTATTGTTGCTTCTGCCAAGGAAAGTGCCTGACTCCTCTGCCACATGCAGTCACAATGTTCCTGTTTGGTTAGGGCACATCTTACTCAGAAGATGAGCAGGCTGACTGAAAAATAAGTAGACACACACGTGTACACCAAGTGAGTGGCCCAACAGCCTCAAGCACAGAGTGCAAAGACTGAGGCCTGTTAAGTTAGGCTCTCACTAATACGGATTCAAGCAAGCCTCCAAGGAATTTCTTCATAGCCCTTTTCATCTAGGTTGCCAGAAGAATACATTAGGAATACAATTTTCCTCCTAAAACATGGGGATTTGTTTTGTTTGACTGAGGTTTTTTGATGGATCTGCCAAGATAGGGTAAAATGCAAGTTCTGTCCCAAGAATCTCCACTACTAACACTGGAGTGGGAAGCCTCTGGAAGAACATACTAATGGTGCCTTCAGTCTCCCTGTGGTTGTAGCTGTTTCTTGGAATCTGGTAGATTTACACATAAAATATGAACTTTAGAGTGAATGAAAAGCCATACACCAATGCTGAACTTGGAAACGTGAAACGGAAGCAAGTTTATGTGGATTTTTTTTGTTGTTTTCTTTTGCATTCTCAGACTTCTTGAGAATCAGAAAAAGGTTCTTCCCCACCTTAGCTCTCCCAGCAATATAAAGACAGACTCCTTTCTTCAAGACTCACTACTTTATTTAGGAGCTATTATGGACATAAGCAATCTGATTTAAGAAAGATCAGAGTAAGGACAGGTACAGTATGCCCATGGCTTTTGAATCCACCACTTGTTCTGCTCTGCATGGCATCAAACTTAATTGGCAATTAGAGCTTTTTTTCATAAGCTCTCAGAGGCAGCTGAGTTTGCCACGGATGTCAAAAATAAACCCTGTGAGAGATCCTGGAAGTTCTTAGGATTCCAGTTAGTTATCAGGCTTTAATGGTGGACAGGATCCTCCATTTTTGCTGGGATCAGGAGTATGAACGCTTCCTTTGAAGGATGACATCTAACTCAATGACCATAGCACCGACCTGGCAAAGTACTACTTTTTTTAAAGCAGAAGTTTCACTTTGGTATAAAACCTTAACTGAATCCTAACCATTACCCATCCACCTCATTATCCTTTAGAGCCAGATTAATCAACTAAATTAGCTTGTTAATTCCAGGGTCCTTATTGCTAATACATCAGACTTGGGGTTTCTGTGATGTTGAAATTTAGTGATAAACGTTTTAAATCAGACTTTGTCAAGACACTACATTGAGACCTTTAAACTCTAAACAATACGTCTCCATCACCAAAAATTGCATTACCTTGTCTCTCCAGAAAGATGTCTAATTTTAAGCTCTTAGAACCTCTGCTGTACCGACTACCAGAGACCAAGACCATCTTTCTAAAAATGTAGTAGGTCCTTTCCCAAAACACATAAACCACATATTCATCAAGGCCAATGTGCAATCAGAAAGGGGTGTCTGACCATCAGGAATGTTATCTGACTGGCTCACAGTGCCAACCCATGTCTCAGCCAGAATTCTGACAGATGATTGCTACCTTTTTATGTCACAGATAGCTTTATTAGCTCAAATCCTAAACAAATAAGTGATTGGGAAAAGACAAATGTGTGTGTGTGTCAGTAAAGAAGTAAAGTTTCCTTCTGAGTAAAAGATGCGATGTGAAGATAGTGAATCTTCGCATCACAGTGAAGATGTGAATATTTACTTCTTCACATAATAAAAATTAATTACAATATTTCTATTGCAAATAAAAGAATATTTGCAATACATTTTTGAAACACGGAATGTGTTGCAGATGCACCTTGATGTCTAATCTCAAAGGAATCAACACCTCACACTAATGCATGCTGAAATTGTTTACTACTGTTCAAAGCCGTGACTTTATTTTTTCCATCTGCAAGAGATGTAAGCAACTTCATCAGATCCATTCATTTAATATTTATACACATGATGATTCAAAAGACAAGCCTATGACTATGTACTGCTTCAACTGTATAGATCAAGAATATGATCAATTTGCCTGTTTTCTTCAAAAGCCAGGTGTACACTTAGCCTGTAAATAGCTGGGGAAAAGGGAAGATACCTCTTTGTTTTGAAGAGGCACTGGTGGATTACTGGGGTCATGCCAACACGTATTTCCTGAATTTGGCATACTCATGCTAGAATAGCAGTGTTAGCTACAGAGATGAAGACAGAAGCAATGATACTACAGCTTATCCTTTCCACTGCTGGAGCTTAATAAAATATATCCCCTTATATTTCAGTCCCAATTCTGTACCAGAAGCAACGGTCTCACAGCTGCCACAGAGTTCCCACAGCAGACCAGCTGCCTACCAGCACAGTTCAGTTGCTGCAAACCATCAACTCAGACACATGCTGAATCTCTCATTATAGCAGGTTTCTTCTGGTCTCTCCAGTACACAATGTTTGACAAACACTCCAGAAGAACACAACTTCCTGCATTTAAGAGTTCTGCAGCTGCTGATCACTCTTGATCCAGAGCTCAGGCTCCTGTAAATATGTAACTGATCTTTGCATGTGCAGTTTTCAGTGAAAAGTCAACTAGGAGCTCACAGGCTTCCTCTTCCTCATATTCACTTGTGTATTACTGGCACGTATAAGATACCTTTCACACTGAACAATCCATTGCCTTATGTTTATGACCTGCTCTCCACCATACTTCTTTAATAAAATGGCCTTGAAACTGTGACCTGTTATAGAATCAGAATGGTTAAGGTTGGAAAGGACCTTAAGGTCATCAAGTTCCAACCACCCTGTGAGGATGCTGGGATGCCTGCTGGGATGCGGGCAGGGATGTCTCACAGTAGACATATCACCCAAGGCTCTGTCCAACCTGGCCTTGAACATCGCCAGGGATGAAGCATTCACAACTTCCTTGGGCAACCCATTCCAGTGCCTCACCACCATAACAGGAAAGAATTTCTTCCATATATCAAATCTAAACCTCCCCTGTTTAAGTTTGAATCTGTTANCAACCTGGCCTTGAACATCGCCAGGGATGAAGCATTCACAACTTCCTTGGGCAACCCATTCCAGTGCCTCACCACCATCACAGGAAAGAACTTCTTAGAATCATAGAATAGTCAGGGTTGGAAAGGACCTTAAGATTATCTAGTTCCAACCCCCTGCCATAAACAGGGACACCTCACACTAAACCATGTCACCCAAGACTCCATCCAGCTTGGCTTTGAACACCGCCAGGGATGGAGCATTCACAACCTCCCTGGCCAACCCATTCCAGTGCCTCACCACCCTAACAGGAAAGAATTTCTTCCTTATATCCAATCTAAACTTCCCCTGTTTAAGTTTGAACCCGTTACCCCTTCTCCTGTCACTACAGTCCCTAGTAAAGACCCCCTCCCCAGCAGCCCTATAGGCCCCCTTCAAATACTGGAAGGTTGCTATGACGTCTCCATGCAGCCTTCTCTTCTCCAGGCTAAACAGTCCCAACTTTCCCAGCCTGTCTTCATATCGGAGATGCTCCAGTCCCCTGATCATCCTCGTGGCCCTACTCTGGACTTGTTCCAACAGTTCCATGTCCTTTTTATGTTGAGGACACCAGAACTGCACACAATACTCCAGGTGAGGTCTCACAAGAGCAGAGTAGAGGGGCAGGATCACCTCTTTCGACCTGCTGGTCATACTTCCTTATATCCTACTTCCTTGTATCTAACCTGAATCTCCCCTGTTTTAGTTTAAACCCATCCTATCATTACAGTCCCTGCTGAAGAGTCCCTCTCCAGCATTCTTGCAGGCTCCCTTCAGATAATGGAAGGCTGCTGTAAAGTCTCATGCAGCCTTCTCTTCTCCAGGCTGAACAGACCTGACCTTTTCAGCCCGTCTTCATATAGGAGGTGCTCCAGTCCCTGATTATCCTTGATGATAAAAAAAATAAAAATATGGCCTTTATAAAAATCATATGGCCTTTATAAAACCCAATTAAATTGAGAATTAAAGTTAAAATCTTCACTTTGCACTGCAAAGCTCTCTCCACTGACTGCACTGGAATGCTTGTGTGTGGTTTCAATTTAAGGAGATGCATGAGGATAGGCTGCATTAGCTAAGCCATCTTTTACAGCATTGCTTTGCTAGC
This sequence comes from Agapornis roseicollis, assembly GCA_002631895.1. Taxonomy (NCBI): domain Eukaryota; kingdom Metazoa; phylum Chordata; class Aves; order Psittaciformes; family Psittacidae; genus Agapornis; species Agapornis roseicollis. Next base: position 108,982 of record NDXB01016844.1, read on the forward strand.
TGGCATAGCCTAAGTGTTATGAGTGACACTTCCCAGGACGGATTTCAGTTACATGGAGTTTTACAGGGTCAACACACTAGTTCTGAACAGAAAGGGCCTCTAACATGTCAGCATTATCTTCAACTGCAGATAAGTCAGTTATCAAAATTCATTACCTGAATCTCCTTTTAAGCAAAAACTGGCCAATTTCATTTTTCACTTGGTGCCTGTCACTGTATGTAAAAGTAGCTTTCTCTACACCCCAGGCATCTGCCAGTACTGATGAGGCCATAGCCAACTTAAGCTACTCAACACATTCAGGTATCTTCAGCTAGTTTGATTAGGAAAATATGAAAGCATTCAACAATTTTCAGGTGACACATCATGCTCATGAACAAACTAAGATTATTTTTTTTTTTTCAGTCATCTGGGTCCCATTAGGTTTCTTTAACCAATTCTTACAGCCTTGGGATGAAGCTTACTAATACTTATTTTTTATATTGTAATGAGATACTGAAGTTTTTCTGGAAGACCTGGGAAAAAAAAAAACAAGAAACAAAACCAAACCAAACCCGAAAAAGTCTCATTTTTAAAGAGCAGAAGGATCCCTGGAAAATACTAGCACAAGATTTTGGTAGCTCCTACGCAATCATGTGATAAGTGCAGACAACATTTCTCAAAGCCAAGTTGAGCTAATATCTATCAACATAACTTGTATTTACAAACCCTTCATTTTGATTTTAGCAAGGCTTCTGTCTTCTCTCTGTTTGCAAATAATGGAAAAAAAAATTGAGATGAAATTGGGTGGGTGTGCATTCCTAAGCAAGCACCACAAGACTGTCCATGATCCAACTGGCAAACTGGAAATGTGCATCAAATAGGAGACCCGAAGGAGGTTGGCCTATATCTAGAATGTTCAAAGCAAGCATTTTCATCCAGTCATTAATGAAAATATTAAAAAACATGGGTGATACCAAGCTGAGGAGGCCCTGAAGCATACTGGGGAACAAGATGGGAATTCAACTTAGGAAAGTTTGGCAAAAGCAAATGCAATTTAAAAGACAAGAAGCAATCATGTTTAAAACTTCTGCATTTATATAACTATGCAAATGGAGAACATAAACAACTACCATTCCTTTGTGGCACTGTAGGAAGTATCCAAAGCATATAACAGGATATAATGTTGTGTCTGTTAATGTACTCAATATAAATAGGAATAATGTGTTAAGAATTGGTTTTCACTGTCCCACTTAAACCTCAGCTGTGGCCTGCATCACTCCAGACTTTCATGCTTCCAGAAAGATACAGGCAATTTGGATCTGAGGAGCAGCAACAAATCTAATTTAGGAAAACAGAATGTTCAAGGAAAGGATAAAAAATGTATTTCTCTCAATGTGATAAAACTAAAGGAGTCAGTATCAGCCCTCAATTATACTGAAGATACCCAAAGGCAGTTAAAGGTTTACTCCTCTTCACATAAATCACCAATAGTAGTTTAGCTTGTGAGTATGTCCTCCAGTAGCAGCCTTTAAGGTGCCTAGAAAGGCTGTTGGAAAAGTTATGAATGATGAGTGTGCAACAAATGCTGTATTTAGGCAGAGCACTGAACTAGATTACCTCTCCTGCTCATGATCTTCCCAGCTATACTGGCATTTACCCAATATAACCAAAATCCAACCCTAAAATTAACTCCCTTTATAGCACAGAAGGAGTAATTTCCAGAAAACAAAAGAACATCCACGCTTTCTAAATGCTAACCCCCCCCCCCCCCCCCCCCCCCCTCTTTTACATTTATA
>NDXB01016844.1:110863-130747 GCA_002631895.1 Agapornis roseicollis
CCCCCCCCCCCCCTTTTCCCATTTGGAGACTTTAAACATTTGAACAGCTGACAGCTCCACTGTAATAATATGAGAACTGGTACAGAAACCGAATATGGATTATTTCCAAGAGATTCACTGGAGTAAAGCAGTACTGTTCTGCTGCACTGAGCTTAATGAGTTGGAAATTAAAAGTAACATTAGAATCCACAGTTAGCAACCTGCAAATTTACAACTTTTCTATGTAAGTTTGGGACCATAAAGAAAAGCATATGGCAAAAGAGTTTGCTAATAATCCCTGTGTTTTAGCTAAGTAACACAGCTGATAAATAAAAGCAGACTCACCTTCCGCAATTCAATTGTAACTTCATTTCTGTGTCTTCTCATAGTCTGTAAATAAAAAAGAAAAATTACTTTTATGTAATGAAAGTACTATTTTGTTTTGGAATCAGTTTTTTCTAGGTCAAAAGTGCAGTTATTCATCAAAAGGTAAGGAAAACTGTGCATTAATTAATAACTCAATCTTTCCTGACTAGATGCACAAGTTGGAGTTTTGTGGGTTGGTTTCTTTTTGTGGGTTTGGTGGTTGTTTTTTGTTGTTTTTTAAAGACTGTCTGTTTTACAAAAAGCTTTGTTATACTACAGTAAGTATCCCAAAGGCAGCAAACATTGACTTCCCCACAGAGTTTCACTGGAATGACTCTCCAGCTGTTGATCAAAAGCAGCAGTAAACAGAGGTTAGTTAGATAGTCTCATATTCACATATGATCATATTCATAACCTAAACATGTAACCTCTGCCAGTTACCTGGCCAAAATCAACTGTGAGCAACAGAAGATGACTGAGCTGAATGCAAACAAGATTAGGCTTGTGGCAAAAGGAAACAAAGTAGTAGAGTGGCACCGAGTCTATTTAGGACCTACAGCCTCAACACCATAAAGGAAAATCAGCCCATAAACATCTCAGCTCCTTAAACATACAGGGCACTCAGGATACATACCCTACAATGCTGCTATGCCTCTTAGTTAAGAGAGCTTCAAGGTTTAACATAGAACAATTTTAGCCTACTGAAGGCAATCTCCCTTGGTTCATTTTACTGTCAGTGGAAAAGACATGTACCATCAGAATGCAATTCAGAGGAAATCAGGACTGGATGACCACTGGCAGCATAGAAAGAGCACCCACACCAAGTAGAATTAGCCTTTTAAAATACTTTCTATGTCCTATCCTTGCTACTGACCTTCATTGCCACTTTTACGTTCCTTCTGAGTTAGGGCAAATAACATCCCTGAGCTAAAAAGTATCAGCAAAGACCAGCAGTACACAGAAAACACCAGCACTCCCCAAAAGCCATCAAAGGAAATACCAAACATGCTGAGGCTCAAACACAGGTAAATGAAATGAGCAGATTTCACACCATGAATCCATACACAGGGCACAGTTCCAGTGCTTAGAACATTATCTTAGCTTCACTGTCCTCAACCAGTTTGCTTAGCAGTATTCATTTAATTACCTTAGGTTGACTTGAGAGTAAGGAAGGCTTGGTTCACCATCCACTGCTTGATTAACCAATTCACTCACGTAAGCAGAGACACAAAAATTCTCCTTTTACTTCTACAAGTACGAGCTACTCTACCTTAAACAAAGCAAGTCCTCATCACAGCAAGATAATGCTAGCACCACAGCATCTACCACAACGACACTTCTTCCCCCAGTTCCGTTATTTTGCTAAATCATTTGGTTCTTGTGCCCTTCTGAGCCTGCTGCAAAAGCACAGTATGACAGGACTGGATTTCTGGGGAATGGGAAGGCACTGGGTAGGCAGGGAATGGACAGATGAAGAACCTGAGCAGTCACTGCAACAAACAAGACCAGTCATTCAAGTTTTTCATTCTATTAGAATTTAATATTAGAATAATCTTAACAGTGTCAAATTTAAGGCACTAAATATGCCCTTAAATAGGCTAAAAATGTTTTTCAATACTTCTTCCCTATGATAACTGCATTTCAATGGAAGAAAGACAACACTGCCTTACATTTCTGCTGTAATACCTCCTTTTCTTGATCATTCTGAATGTGATAGACACTGATGTTCTTTACAAAACCTTCCACTAGTAACACCTCTCTCTTAAATTTAACCTTTTATTCCTGCTTCTCTTAAACTTTAAGAGGTACTCCATTATGTTACAAAGCAGTTAACCCAAGCATCCATTAGCATTTTCTCCTTAAAAACCAGTATTGTAAGTGCCAGACTTGGCATCCCAGTGACTTAATTGATGCAAAGCATAATTTACTTTAAAATTTACTCTCTAGTTACAATATACTCCTATGTTTTTTCATTTATCGATGTGATGGGACTCTAGAGTATTTTCTGTTTGAGCAGAAACATCAGACTGTATGTGGATCTTCTTGGGGGTCAACCGTAACATTGGTCACCTACCATTCTTCTGGAAACAAGGCAGATTAAAGTATGACTATATGCTGTGTTCAACAGTTCAAAAGTTTAGTATTTTTGGCTTAGGAAAAAACCAAATACAGTGCAGTTCCAGGCAAGACATTACTATTCTTCTCATCAATATACTCTTAAAACTTTCTCTAACAACACTTTGACTAAAGACAGTTGCTCAGAGTCATTCATCTATAAGGGCTCTACTGGGAAGACTCTAAGCTTCTTTCTTAAGGCAAACAATTCACTCAGGTTTTCAATTAGAGGTTTATCTTTGTTTCATACTTCCATTATTTCAGCCTGACTAATCCTACTCTATTACAATTTTGTCTCAGTATTTTTTTACTAGTTTTTCTGCTTTTTTCAAGCTGATCTTCAAAATATGACTACTCCATTATGGTTTTACATTTAATGTATAAGAACCTTCCTTCCCTTTAGAGAGCTACCACTCTTTAGAGGTTGTCAAAAACGGTTGTCAACTATGTGGATATTTTTGCTGACTTGTAGCAAACATTTTATGAACTTTAATACTCCTAAGGCGTCCTCCGTACTACCCGGGGTTTACTCTTTCAGCTATTCTTTTGCATTTTCTTTTACGCTTATTATACGTAGTTTCTCTTTCAAAACAACTGTGGTACATTTTCTTTTTCCTTCCTCCTTCAAAAAGCGGAATAGGCAGTACTCACCACTAAGTCCAGAGCTGCTTCTCCAGTCACAGAACAAGTAGACTGACAACTAGGGATATCATTTAGCCTTAATTTCACAGAACTGATGAGTGTTATCTGGCCCCCACTGAACTAAGGGCTCAGAGTCTTGCAGAGCCTCCTGCTGACACAGTTTCTTTAAAAATTCAGCCTATTTTGGTGTCACTAGGATCATCCAAGAATCACTAATAGTTAGAGCTGGAGTCTTCCTACAAGTATATGGGACTGAAGCTCCCAAAAGAGCTTATTGTGCATTCTGACAGTTAAACTTGGTTGCCATGGTCTCATCATGACCAGTGCTCTTAGCTAGATGTATGGTAACTTTATTTCTAAACCTGACACTTTATGTCCCCAATATGGGAGGATACATTTATACAGCTTATGTTTCAGATGAAACATTTTAGAAATATAGATTATCAGTACCTTCCTAAAACTTCCGAAGTAGTAAACATATTATAAGCCAAAAGCATTTAAAAGAAGCAGTTTAAGTATCACTACAAGCCCTCCTTTAAGGAAACATTACCACTGTAAGCTTAAGTAACTTCATATCACACTGAAACAGTTCATCTCAAAACCATCCCTAACACAAATTTGAACTGCTTCACTGAATAAAAAAAAAAATAATCATTCCCAATCTCTGAAAGGTTAAACTCAGCATAGGCAAAGTCCTATAAATGATGGCAACTTATTCCTGCAGAACCTGAACTGTGAGGCTTCTCATAAACATAAAGGTAGAAAGTAAAAATGAGTAACACTCAGCATGTACTATTATGGCACAATAACACAGAACACTTACCAAGCTGTGCTACAACACTACATCTCAATTGTTACACAATACTCCAGTCAAATACAGGTTCCTAAGGCTTTTGTAACAAGGCATTTCTTCTCCCTGGTTCACCATCTCTGAAGAACAATTACTTACCAGTGTGTTTGACAGGCTGACATAACCACAGTAATGCACCACATACCTCAAGTCTTGTTACAATTTAAAAGTAGATGTTCAGCAGTATTTCTAATTTCAAGTTCCTCAGCATTTTGTTATTTTAGAAAATAAACCAGGAAAGAAACCCAAAAGATCTACGAGATGCTGTTAAATAAACCAGTGCTCTCACTTCTACCCTGAATTTCCGAATACTTTTCCAAAGCCAAAGTGTTACATGCCAAGAACCTCTCCCTAACACCTTTCACTTGAAAGAAAAATACATCTGAGTTCCCTCAAAGTTATCAACACCAAAATTAATTTCAAATGCCAATAAAGAAGACCATCACACCCATTAGGGTTGTCATGCTAACAGCACCAAAGGAACCTTCTTTCCTGGTGATACACACACATGCTAATCTTACAGAAGACAGTATTTAAGAGACACCAGACCTTGAAAACAAACCAAAGCCTCAAGTTAATGCCCAAAGTAAGGCTTCAAAAAATGCCACAGTCCCTAAAAATACATTTGACACACTCAATGGACAGACGCAACATAGAATATGGCCATCCTCATCAGATCAGTGTTTCAGCTCTGGCACCTCTCTTCCAGTAAGAAGCTGAAAAGAAACTCAAAGATAAGTTCAGAGGTGCCTGTGAAAAAGGGAAATGCTTTCCTGATTTCTCAGTTGGTATTTGGTGTACAACAAAGCACAAAACTGTACACAAACCTCTTGATATCAAACAGGCTAAAGATAACCCTGTGAAATTCTTAATTATCAGCATAACAGTAACCCTTACCATCAGCATACTTGACATTTGGGACCCTCTGGCTCAACCACACATACTTCACAAGAACCATTTGTGAAACTGTACAAAGGCACACAGAATGCTCGCTACATGTTAAAGAGCAACAGCAAAAGAGCACCTTGAAGTTTTGAATAGCATTGAGATTCTAAGGACAGAGTTAAGTCTAGCAAGTTTGTCTGGCTTCTTGAGCCTTTAACATAAGAAGACCCATTTAACTGCATAATACACTAAACTACCTGAAAAGGCAACTCATACAGCTTCTGTAAAAGAAAAATAAATAAATAAATTTCAAAGAATCCCAAACCAAATCATGTCTAATGTCTAATATATGTAAGAACAAGACAACACTTTCTAAAATCCCCTGTAGCTAATACAGAATATAGTGTATTTTTCCTGGGATGAAGAAAACCAAACCAAACCAACCAACAAAACCCATCAAAACCTTACCAAAGTTTATACAAGACTACAAGAAGAAAATTCAGGCTAACTGAAAAGGACAAAAACAAATCTGAGACAAAGTGGTCAGAATAGTCCTTCTATCTATGAAAGACGGATCTAAACATTGGTACCACTTGATGCAAATCAGATCTCATTCACGATGAAACAGCAGAACTAGTCTTAAGGTTTCTATTAATCTGAGATTTTTACTTCATATCTTAAAAATCAATCTTAATGGATTATAAGTACTTTAAACTCCCTTAAGTATATCACTTTCAGAGACAAGAAATTCTGGATACTTGGTAACATTACCTCATTCCCAGTTACAGTGCAAATCAGAAAACAAACTATCTAAATGTGTATATGATACAACTAGTGAGAAGCTCAAGTTATTCCATTCAATTTGTTATGCTAGGATAAAATCTTCTTAAATGAAATTAAAAACTAAGTTACATGTACAAGGTGTTTAACATGTACATTCTCTGTACAGGAAAAAAATAGTCAAATGTTGCAACAGTAAGTGGTATTAATTTTAACCATTTTTAGCTATAGCAACCCTGTCAGAGGGAAGATTAAAGCATAACCATCATTTAATGACTGAAAATCCATTTATTGTAACAACAGGATCTGGAGCTCAGTGTGGTGCTCACCCAGACTAGTCGCCTCATTAAGTGCGATACCTGAAGAGTGTCATCTTCTAATCAACACATTTACACCACTTCCACAGCAACAGGAGCAAGTCCAGAAAACATCAGGGACAGAGAAGCAGGAAACAGATGTGTTTATGCCAGCCAGCATATCGACACTGCCAACACGGCTGGCCTGCCAGCTGCTCCACAAGCAGCTAGCTGGCTGCCTCTGCTCTCCTGCAGCCAGCTAGCATCCATCAGCCTCCAGCTAGCCCACTAAAGTGGAGAAGCCAGGCTCACCTTGACAAGATGAACACCACACACCAGTGTCAGTTTTGGCTATTCTGTGGATATAAAAAGATATGTTTTCAGGAACTTTAGTATGATGTGTCTTTAGTTGCTTTTGAAAATCCAGCTATTAAATGGAAAAGAGAGAGCAAGTTCACTGATTCTAACTTCTCTGCATCTACAAAACTTTATTAAAAGATAACTGTCATTTAAATTCTTTATTTCTGCCCTTGTGTCTCAAGACTACAGGAACCAGTCTGGTAAAACCAGAAGACACATACTTAAATGAAAAGAGCTACCCTGAATACATAGCTGGGATAGCAAAGTAGTTTGATTAAACATAAAGAGTACCTGAAGAGCTTTAGCTTTTGCAATCCAATTCCAGATTCTTTCCACCTGCTTAACTGAAAGAAAAATATCTGGCCCAATTCCAACAGCTGAACTGGATTTAAATACTTCCTCTCTTGCATATGAGCATACTCTAGAGTACAGTTTAAATAATTTACAACATAGGTATGGGTGCAGTACAGTGAAAGCAGAATGTGCCTGTACTGATGAAGTAAACGCTGCTCCTCCTTAGAAACCACATTACTGGGCTTTTTTCGTCATTCTTTCTCTGACACCTTTTAAAAAACATGAAACACTGCAATGCACGGGAAAACACAGAAGCCTTGGGGGCTGAGCTGGTTGTGGGCAGAAGAAGTGCTTATTTGCATACAACAGTTGAGATATTAAGGTCATCAGCTGCCCATCTCTGGTTGACATCAGAAGTTAAATATTCCGTATTTGCACAGGAATATAATTTGTTAGCATGTATAAAGTTGAAACTTAGGCTGATAATATGTTCTACTTGTTCTGGTACCGCTGGCCTCAGCCAAAACCTGAGAAACAAACAACACTGATAGAAGGTGATACTGCTGTTCTACCTTTTCACACTTTCAAAGTGGGTAACAGCTTACTCCAAGGATTGCAAGCAAATCATAATACAGGAAGGAAAAATTCTGGGACTACTGAACTGAAATTCTGGGATAGCATCACAATGGTCTGAATGCAACGACTTAAATCATAACTGAAAGAACAAAACCCAACAACACTGTACACTTATCCCCTCTATTTCTTTTGGGCATGCAGAAAAGATTTTACATTCATACAAAACCAATTTAGTCAAAATTATCCTTCCTGCTAGGTTTATTCCTTTAGTTACATCATGGACTATTACCCAGACTTCCCCCTTGCACCCCCATTTATGTTCCAGGCAGACTCTTCTTCCTTACATACAATTTTGAGCTTTACCCAATTACAAAACTTTATTCCCAATAATGCTGCAAACTGCCTAAGAAAAACTGATTTCCCCTATCCTCAGTCATATAGACTACAAAGTTAGAACAACTTCACCTCCAGCTTTGTTATCAAAGTTCCATATTAAATTATGCTGACCTAGTTAGAAATGCAGGCAGAGGGCATGGATTCCACAGTAAAGCAGCCCCATACACTTACAATATGCCTTTACCCTGACCTGAAAATCCAAGGGAGTTTTACTCTGATTAATATTTGACCTGAAATGTATTTGCTCCTCTTTTAGGGAAATACTCTATTATTTTGCAGAAAGTATTAGAACTTGGTTCAGAATCTTTGTGTGCTGCAGAACATCAATACTATGAAGTTTCTTTCTGGCTTTATGTAGGAGCAGAGCGCAGTATTTACGCTCTGTATTTTACTGCCATAATCTGTCTGGGACTCATGTTCCTCAGGGTTAATAAAGGCCACTGAAAGAAAACTTTAGTGGAGCTGCCACACCATCTTATTTTTCTTTAATCCCCAGTTTGGGGCCCCTAAAATGAATACCAGCTGCTTTTTGTTAGCCAGCCCATGGCAAGATAATTCAAGTATCTGAACCTGGCTACTCTCAGCAAACTGGAGGCATGAGACTGCATCCAGTGACTCCCTTAGTTTGTGATGGGTAATGACTCACTGAAGTCAGACATACATGCCAATGTGAAAAGCCACAAGCCTCCAATCACTGTTGCTCATGGTGCTGACTCACCTGAAAGCTCTATGGAAGCAGACAAAGCTGCCCATCCACATTATATACTTCTACTGCTCCAAAAGATCTTGGCAGAAAAGCAATTGCTAAATTTATTTCTTAGCAGCTGTTTTGTAATCATATTCTTCGAGGTTTCAATATCCACTCTGCATTTGTTTAACCTGCAGACTGAGCTACCACCAGCAAGGGAGCAAGATGTGATCACTCATGTTTTAATTTCCATATACCAATTACCCAGTTTACAAGTACAGACATATCAAACAACCCTCAGGAGACTGGACGTGAAGCAATTTAGCTGGCTGCATTCAACACAAATTGAACCAATACTGAAGGACACAAAGCAGTCCAGAATACAATCATCCTGTTATCTGCTGATTTAATACAAAATAAAAGAGCTGGAATTCTCTTTCTGTATCAAAACTCAACTGGGGGAAGGAAGGAAGCCAGAATCTAGTAGATTTCCAGCTACTGCTCTTGTGTTAATTGAGGACTCTATACCTAGTCAGAAGTTTTACAGCATTTCTATTCAGATGTAGATCTTAAACACTGTTAATCACACCTTTACTGACATCAGACCAAAGACCATAATGCAGCCACATGGGTTCCACTTGAAGTCAAACTGAAGTTCCCAGGTAATCCCACAGCACCTCAGGCTAACTCATCACAGCACACTGGTTGGTCTGTGCAGACCAACAGGCAGGCAACAACAATTACTAACTAATTGAAAGTATTCTTTTTGTCCTATGGTCCTAACAGGGCAAGGAACCTGCCCACGTAGTATTCCAAAAAGTGGTGGCAATGCAGCTACTGCTACCAGAGTTTGACAAGGGCCCACCCTGAACTTAATGGTGGACTATGATCATTTATGCTATAGACCAAAAGAAACTACTGGTCTGAAGGATACCTGTATGAAGTCTGTCTTTTTTCCCTGTGCTTTTTGGAAACAGAAGGGCATACTGAATTTTACAATGATGCCAGCTCTGCCTTACCTAACAGTGTGATATGCCAAATAAGCACCAAAAACACTGGCTATCCAAGACAACCCAATTACACACAGTGATTCCTAGTCACACTTTTTAAGTTAGAAGATTAAGGCTTCTTGACACACTTTAAACACACACAAAGATTTGAGATTTGGTTTAGTGTTATGTTACAGTAATCTGCTTTTGCCAGTACATAAATTTCTATTCGGATGTGTGAACACTAAAAAGATATTTGTTATTTTCCTGTATGGCATGTGCAGTGCTGCGGATGATTTAGAATCTCCTAGAAATAAAGGTATCCTTTCCTTGAGGGACAAGAAGCAAAGCACCTATGTGACCCCTTTATCTCTTCCAACACATGACACCAACTCTGTCCTCTCCTAGAATTTCTAAGTAAGCATCCCTCCCATTCCCAGTAGGGCAAGTACGTCGACCTGTCTAGTCAAGCAGAACAGAACAGTTGATTGCCACTGCAAAAAAGCAGGAGTCCCAATCCTATTCTGTAGTCTAGAAGACCCCAATTCAGAGGTACAGGTTCAGGTTTTTTCTAACAGATGTACCAGAAAGCAAATCTACTACCTCTAATGTCACCTGGAGGCCTGGGAAGAATACAGGGACACTGTTTGGGAAGCTAGGGATCAGGTCAGGAAAGCTAAAGCCCAGCTAGAATTGAGTCTGGACAGAGAGGTCATGGATAACAGGAAGGACTTACACAGCTATGTTGCAAACAAAGACAGACTAGGGATAATATGGGCTCTTCCCAGAAGGAAATGGGAAAACTGGCTACCCTGTATATGAAGAAGGCAGAGGTTCTCAATGACTTCTTTGCCTCAGTCTTCACTGGCAAATGCTCTGACCACACTGCCCAAGCCTTGGAAGGCAAATGCAGGGACTGAGAATGAAGATCTCAGGCCCTCTGTAGAAGAGGATCAGGTCTGAGATCATCTTAAGAGCCTGAATGTGCACAAATCCATGGGACCTGATGAAATCCATCCATGGGTCCTGAAGGAGCCGGCAAACGAAGTACCTGTGCACCAAATTCACAGGTACAGGTTCAGATTTTTTCTAATAGATGTTACTAGAAAACAAATCCACCACTTTTAATGTTGTACTTCACAACCAAAATACCATCTTCACTTTGTACAAGACATGAAATCAGAAAACAGCAGAACAAAATGAAGATAACTGCTCACGGTAACTCAGTGCAAACATCGGACTAGAATTTTGATCTCTGGATCAGCATAAAGCCTTGTGTCCTCTTTTTTTTTCTTTTCTTTTTTTTGTTGATGCAAAAGCTTTTATAGATTGTAGATAACCACTTTCTAGAATCTAATTACAAAATGAAGTGTTTGGTCAGAAAGACCTCAGACTTCTGGGGCAAATGCTACACAAGACCAGATGTTCTTCAGTTTGCCAAATATTTATACTGGTTTCCCCTAGGAAGGAAAAAAAAACCCAAAAACCAAAAAACAAGAAAACCAAGAAAACCTACTAGGCTGAACACTAGCTAGATACCTTCTTGTGAAATCTATGTTTGAACAAAGACACCCCCTTTCCAAATACTTAAACAGTCTTCAACTGTAATATCAAAGTACCTCAGACAGTCATTCTACGATTCTGTGATGTATTGTTACAAGCACCTCCCTGTGAAGTGAGGAAAAAAAATCCCATTTTTCCATCTGTAAAATGGGAAACAATAATTGCAATTTGCATACATTCACAGGGTGGCATGAAAAAAACCACCCCAACAAATAAGTCCCTAGAGAGCTAGTCTGTGTTCAACCACAGCAAGCTCTTTTTGGTATAATATTACATGGCTCAAATGAAATCAGATGTTTTTTCTTTCTATTTTTTGAAAGATATTATCAAAAGGGGAAAAAAAGATTAAACATGCACTAGCTGCCTAATTAAACCTATGAAGAGATCATTCTGCTTAAGATGCAAGAGAAAACAACAAACCCGGCTGACAACCGAGGAAGAAGATGGAGCATTAGGAATTAGAAAATACACTCCAGTGACATCCCATAATCTTTCATGAACACAGTCATGTCAGCAACCTTCCTGATTTAATCATTTCAGTATCATGAATTTTTGATACTTCTACCTCACTTTCATGATGTGACATAAGCCTTAATTCCATGTTTCTGCCATTTGAACATTTTGGGTATCATTTATCTCTCCTTAAGGATACCTTCAGTTTCTCAGAATTCCAGTTTATACATCCTTTCATAAGAAGGGTATCAGCTAGTCCTATAAAGTTGCCTAGACTACAAAAAGTGGTCTGATTTTAATAAACAAGGACCAATACAAAACTCCTTCGAACCTCACAGCTATAGGGTCCACCAAAATACAGATTACTCTGAATACAGAGATAAAGTGAGCCATACCCTATCATCAATGCGCATGGTAAGAGCGCACTGCCAGACTCTCAACTGCTAACAGACACCCTCACATTGCCTTAATGTGTCAGAGCTCCTTAAACATTTCTTCTTGTCTGGAAGGTTGCTCTTCACTGCTGTTTGTTCAGTATTATGAATATTACCCGCTACAAGCCTACGCTCTTCTTACACTCCTGATGAACGAACAGCAGTAAACAGAATCCTGCTGACTCCTAGCAGGGCTCTCTGATTTCAAGATTCTTTCTTGGTGTGGAAAGCCTTCTGTATCTGGCTGCAAGTCAGATTTTTGGTGCAGAGAAATCACTACCATTGACTTTGCATCTAACATTTGTGGGCATGAAAAGAAGCAAGAGACCCTGATGGCAAAAAGCTGCATGTAAAGACCATATCTGCTGGTTAGCGTGACCTCTGCTTACCTGAGACGGGGACACAATGTCTCTCTGCATAATTTCAGCTTTGACTTACAATATAGTTGACTAAGAAAAAGGACTAGGAGAACTGTACCTGGCCAGGAATCCCTTACTACATCTCTGGAGGCCTGGCCACAAGTCACCATAGCACCCTGTCTGATTGCCTTCCAACCACTTTCTCCTCATGCAGACAAGCTTTGACTATGTTTCACACCAGCAAGTTTATAATGGGGTTTGAGCACTCATTAAAATACATCACCATCAAGGCTAACAAGTCAAACTAAGACGAAGCCATTCCTCCAATTTTGCTAATCACCTATCGCCACCTCCAACACCCATCTGCTAATGAATATGACAAAACCAGGGTTAAAAATGTACCAGAGATTCTCAGCTGGTCAGACATGGCAGAATATGAGGGAAACGAGTCATTCAATAAGTTTTTGAATGTGGAAGATATGAATTTTGTCTCCTGTTCCACAGTCATTCATACCATATATATTCCTATTTTTTAGTTTCTGTACTTATTAAACACACAAAAAATCAAGTTTAAAACTGACAGTAACATTTGCTTAACCTGAGAAAGGAGAAAAGTGTCAGCTGACCTGTAAGAAATGATACAGAGCTTCCCCAGCAGATTTGTGTCAATCTGACTGTGAAGGGATAACAATCCAGCATCTAAGTATCACTAGATAAGGTATACCTTCTCTCCTTCACACTGACCTCTTTGAGCCGCCACTGGTCTTCTTCAGATCTGAAGGGCTGGCTCAGCATGCTAAGGGAGCAGTAAAATAAAGAAATAAATAGCTTTGCAACTAGTTCACTCCAAGGCACAAACAGTTTGGATGCAGGACTAATTTTTTGGAGGAAACAAGTTCCAACTACCTGTGTCAAATGTTATGAAGTGGAACGCAAAGCCCACAGCTTCTACTATTACAGAAGTAATTAGGAATATAAACTCAGTATCAGACTTTCACAATGCTGGGTATCTTGATAGACAATTAATAGACTATTCTTGGAAAATCTATACATTTTACATTTCTTCTTCATTTCAAGTCAGCTCACTCATAATTTGTCTTTAGTACTTGATGACACACCCCACCAGCTTCAACCAGTTCATTGCTTCTTCTAGCCTAATCTTACAAATTAGATGCCTTATTCCACTTCCAATCCCACAATAAATACAAACCTGATCACTCGTAGCTGGTACATCCTCCTAATTGCTGTCTTTTCAGATAACAGTTTTAGGGAACAAAATGTCCTGCTTAGATTTGTGCTGGAACTGCACAAATATTATGAAAGCCTCAGAAAACTTACATAAAAATAGTTATAGAGCTCTTAAAGCTAGTATGCTACTGCTACAACTTAGATCAGACTTTAACAATCTACGAGTTCAAAGTCAATTGTTCAATAGAAGAAGCTTTAGTGATACCAATCTCTAAAGTAGTGTAAGAATTAAACCAGTAACTCTAGTTACTTGTAGTGTTAGAGATACACAAGAATGAAGAAAAACAAATGCTGTAATTACAGGGAGATTAGCAAAGGCTTGGTATATCACAACAACAAACAGCAATAATTTGGCCTAAGGACAGCAAGCACAGATCCCAATCAGCTTATGAAGACTATGTTCATCATGAGATGTCATCTCCAAATTGTTTTCTCCACAGGTATTGCCAGAACCAACAATAACCTCCTAAGGTGTGTGTGTGTCTTTAAGCATTTAAAACACAGTGCATTCAACTGATTTTGAACCTCACAGGGAAAATCTAAGAGAGTATATCTAAATGGACTTATTAGGTGTTTGTTTTCTGGCAAGAGTCACAAACATTTCAAAGCATGTTTACTTGCAAACTAACTAAACTTTAGAGAATTCTGCAGAGAAGGCTTCCCATATTACCTTTTTCTTCCTACCCATGTAATTCTTTCCAAGGTACAAACATACACACCTGTATTCTCCCAAGAGTATATATACTGGCCTTAAAGGGTAATAAAGGTGCCGGAGTCAGAGCTTAAAAACTCTGCATCAGACTACTGGATTATATATTAAATCCAGTTCTCAACAGGAACCTATCTGACACCTCTGTTTTTGCTGAGATTCAGGAAGCCAGTGAGGCTATTGAGACAGCAGATCCATAGTACCTTAAACGGACCTAAATCAGCTGCTGCAGCCCTACTGTCTCCCAGGCATCCTTTTGCAAGTATACATTCCTGTGCCAGCAAAGCAAAAGGCAGAACGCTGACCAATCTGCAAAACTCAACTCCTGAAAGGAATTGGATTGTTGCAAAGTAGCTGAGAGAGTAACAGGCTTTCTGGGATTGCTACAAGATTTATTTGTTTCAGGTAATGTCTGAAGGGAAGTACAGGAAGGCAGCAAACAGACTTGTCAGTGCACAGAAAAGCATTAAGAAATGAGCTGGCAGCAGCATGTCTGCTCATTTGTTAGCACTGTGCAGCTATTGTACCTCCACTGCAATAAGCTTTGGACACTTGACAAGAACATGGGTTTAAGTCAGCCTATACCTTTTTTCAGATGCCCAGAGACTGCACAGATTTGATCTTCACAGAATATTCCTCAGCTTGCAAAAAAAATTCATAGCAGTATGACAAAAAAAATGTGAGTAAATTCAAGCAACCTCAAGAACCAGATCCACATTGTTGGCAAAGCAGCAACAGTAATTACACTGAACCTGCCATAATGGATGACGGAGATCTGGGATAAGCCCAGGTTCCTCCTGTGCTTCAGCTGTGGTTGGGATGCTGAAGGCACAGAACAAAAATAATTCTTGAAAGTCCCTGGACCCAAAGGTGATACAGAGCAAAAGGTGATACAATTGCCCCAAAACAAACTGTAAACTGAGGAAAAGACATCAGTGGCCAAGACATCTGAAACTTAAAATCAAATAGAGCAGGAGTAGGTGAAGGACGATAGAGTGGTCATGTCTCCTTTTGGTAAATAGCCTTCAACAAATTTCAAGAGGTTAAACCTATGGCCTAAGCAACACAGTTCAAGGATTTGTGTTCTTCTGACTTATGATTAGGGTATGACAAGTAAACAAAAAATGACATTTTAATCCCAATCATCAATCCTGGTTTTTACAAAAAATTATTTAGGCTCTAACACACTAATTCCTCACTAGTTTGACGGTGAGGCTTTTGTTTCAGTATTTTTTTTCTAAATGAGTGCACATGGAGCTCTACTTTTGATCCAGTAAGCATTGTACTAATTACATGACCACAGTCACACTGTATCACACACAAAACCCCTCCAGTAAAGCATGCAGACAGCCCTACAAATCATAACATCTCCATTCATCAAGAATTTTCCCTCAGTTTTACTGAGGGATGCTGACTTAATCCTAACAAAAACAAATAAGCTGAATTGTCTGATCTGTCACTTTAAACATCAGACCAGTGAGTTAACATACAGGTACCAGCTACTGTAATAAAAAACAGGTAACGCTTCTAGTCTAAGAAGTTACAGGATTCAAAAAGCTTAAGGGTGTTACTAGGCTGAAGAACTGCAAACAGAAAAATCAGAAAGTTCAAATTAGGTTTTCTAAAAGCTAGGCTATGTTAGATGTCAAGAAAAACAAATAGATGGAGCAGTTACAAGGGGCATTACAAATTAAGTGATTGCACCTATTTAATCTTGTCCTATAATGCTTTAATTGCATTGGAATAGTCAGTGCCATACATTTAGAAGAAACCCACAGAGACTTACAAAGACTGCATGCCTATAAGGAACACTGGAAAGCCTTCTCTTCAATATATGGGAGGAACTAAAAAGCCTTTTCACACCCCTGGAGAATAGAAAATTGAGAAAGTTGTGAGGAGAAACTGTTCTGGCAGTTGTTTGTTCAGATGAAGCCACTAGTGTCTTGGCTCCTTATCGCCCCGCTCTGCAGGTTCAGGTTAGCTCTGTCTGCTGCTAATCACATGTCAGTACCTATAAAAATAGAAAAGTCTCACTAATATAAGCAAGAGTAAAAACTCATATTAAGTGATTAACAATTAGCTTCTGGCATTTGATTTTGCTATTATCCCTTTTGGGGGCTAAATATTTTTTGGAAGTATTAATACCTCAAAAATCAGAATTCCAGTTCTATACCCCCAACACTGCCTCCTTAACAGAGGAAGCCAACAAAAAAGTAAGAAACTTCTACCCAAATCTGAAACTAGGAAAAGTAGGCTGAGGCTATGCAGGTCAAGGATTCAGAAGCTTTCACTTCTGCTCTACAGATCCATTTTGTTTGCTCTTAGAAAAAGCACAGTGAGAAGTTGCATGTGGCACTGAGGTCTGCCTTAACATAAAACTAAAGTACTTACTCACCTTTCACTTCCCTTAAAGTTGCATTAACCAAAAGCAAAGACAATTATATGGCGTAGCAAACCCAGTAATAAAATATGAGTTAACTACAAATTAAAAGAGCGAGTATTTTGGTCTGCCAGAAGAGTCTGTACCCAGAGGGGATCAATAATAACAACTCACCAGTATTTATTAGAAGCCAAAGGAAGATTACTAAAGAATGTATTTAAGCCTAACGCGTTTGAAGGCAGTGACTGCTTCCAGGCAGAAGGTGACTCAAACGCCACTGTTTTCAAACTTACAGGTTTAATATTCTGGACTTTCCAAAGGATATAATCTAGATTTCAGACCATGATTTATTGTTCCGTCTTACCAACCATTTATTTTCTCTTTAGTGGAATTCGACAAAATGTGCAGATGCAGATCAATGCCAACGATGGCACTTATGATGCCTCCTGGTTTCCAAAGTTAGGTACAGAAAATTGGAGGCAGGATCTTTACATAAAACTTCTTCTGATAGCACAGGGACCAAAACACATGTATCTTATTCCTCGCAGTTGGGAATCACATATAATATTTGATTTAGAAAAGAAACATTTTGTGGAGAACTGACAACCTTCACTAAACAAACTGTCCAATCAGCAGGTCAGTCTGTGTACCACTATCTCAAGAGAAGCACAGTAAGTAATGGCAACTATATAGCATTGCTATGCTCTTCCATTCTCCACTACAGAATCACCAACTGGTTTGGCTTGGAAGGGACCTCAAAGACCGTATGGTTCTAACCCCCCTGCCATGGCCAGGGACACCTTCCACCAGACCAGATTCCTCAAAGCCACATCCAACCTGGCCTTGAACATTGCTAAGAATGGGGCAGACACAGCTTCTCTGAGGGGCCAGCTCCAGTGCCTCAACACCCTTACAGTGAAGAATTTCTTCCTAATATCTCATCTAAATCTAACCTCTTTCAGTTACCTTATATTGTTTTTACTTCTGGAGTCTTAAGATAGCTACAGCTTAGTTAGAAGGGTACTTCTAAACCAAACTTTTAAATAAATACCATGATCAGAAGAGTCAAAAACATACAGGAGAAAATTTCAAATATTTAATATAAATAGTTTTAAAAAATGCTGACGCATTTCAGATACTTTACAGTCCTTTAAATGATTCTACATTTCATTACAGAATGTTTCCATAGGCGTCCGACTTCAACATGTTTCTGTGTTTCATCTCTTTGCTGCTCACAAAAGAAAGATGCTTCTTAGATTTTAACCATTTTCAAAAGTAAGGGTGAAACCTTTAACCACATTAACATGCTGGAACTACCTACCAGTTTTAGGCTCAGCCACAAAAGGAAGTCAGTCAGCACACTGGAAGAAAACCCCAGAGGACATAGTTCTCTGTAACATCAAATACCCTATTCCAAAATAATTGCTCCTCCTCAGGAGGAAATGAGAGCTAAGCTACCTTAGCTGGTCTCGTATAACTAATTTCAGTCCAGTTTAGGTAGTCAATTCCCTTCTTCCCTGCCTCCAGAGAGGCGGATATTTAATTCCCCTAGACTCAGGCATGCTATAATATAAGCAAGTATGGATGACAGATCAGTTCACACCAGGCATGAACATACCTAACCTTTCCCTGTTTAGAGCTCTGATGGATTCAGGCCAATGTCTGAGAAAGCAGCAACAAAGCTAGTAACCAATACGGGGAGATGAGACAAGGACAAAATGAATGAGGAGCAGCAGGAAGAGTCTCACTGGATGAGAAGGGGAGAAAGAGACCCACCACGCCTCCTCCTTACCCTGAAAAGCAACTGCTAAACAGAAGGATGAGTAATTTTTAGTTCCTTTCTAACATTTACTAATGTTAGCCCGAAGTGTTGAAGTTACCATACTCTTTACATACAATATTTTCTGTGAGAAAGATTAACTGTCACCAACTTAAGCAAAATCTAAGATAAAAATTATTTTACACTGTGAATGTCATCTTAAAGACACTGCTGCTGCTAAACCTGACCTGCATAAAATTGTCTCCACCCAAACAATAGCAGTAGAGGTGTGAATTCTGCTATATTACAAAACATGCTTTCAAAGGACTAAAATTCCAGTCTTGCTGATTACAGAAGTGAATTTAAGTGATAAGATCAACAGAAGCATGGAAAACACCCTGGGGTGAAGTCAAACTAATCCAACACATATTTAGGTTTTCAATCTAGCAAATCCTAATCCAATTCCAATCCTAGTCTGATTTCAGAACAACTCCCTCCTCTTTTCTTCCCTATTACAGAAACCTAAACATAAGATTTAGGATTTCCTCCCTTTTCAATTGCAACTAGAACTGAAAATGTCCCCGCGAATGACACACAGATTGAGAAGACCTTTGGAACACCTCCAGGGAATAAGCTTCTAACCTCTTAGCATCTCTCAAATTTGGAGGAATAAAGTACTACTCTATTAGCCTTAGTAAGCACCGCTCTTCTTTCCGATTTAGATGGAGACAGCCAGCACACGATCACCGATGTGCCTACCAGCACTTAAAAAACAGAAAGGGTAAAAAAAAAAAAGGGTTGATCTAAGGCAGTGCAGGAAGCAGAATGGGCCAGCCCACTGCACTGTGTGAAGGCCGATCGGAGCGCGGGAGCCGTTCCCACCACTAGCACAGGCCCCCGTGAGCGGCAGCAGCTCAGGGGGACACGGCCGGGCGGTCAGGGCAACCCCTCGCCCCTGCGGAAGGGCTGTTACCGCCCAGAGGCGCTGGCACAAAAGGCAGCCGGCACTATTGTCCGCCCCATCCGAGCCCCGATCCCGCCGAGCACCGGGGAGGGGGCGGCAAGACGGAAGGGAAGGAAGGCGGCAGCAGGGAACTGTAGCGGGGGGGCTTACGGGGGTGCATCGCGCCGGCCCAGCCCGGGCACGGCGGCCGGCGGGAGGCCCACCGGGCCCTCCAGCATCCCGGCGAGCCGCGGAGGGGGCGCGGCGGGGCCTGCACGCCGCTCGCCGGGACCGCGCTCGGCCCGGCAGCGCCAACCCTTCCCCCCGCCACCGCCTCCTCCGCCCCCCGCCGGCCGCGCCCGCATGACGGAGGGAAAAAAAAGAAAGGAAAAAGGAGGAAAATAATCCCCGCGGCCGACCTCCCTCCGCAGCCGGCCCCGGCGGCCGCTTCCCGCCTCCTTCCCGCCGCCCGCCGCCGGCGACCCGAGCGCTGCCAGGCCCCGGTCCCGGCCCCTCCTCTCGCGCTCGCCGGAGGCGGAGGCCAGGCCCAGCCTGGTCCCCGCCGGCCCCGCACCTACCTCCACGTCGCGGCCCTTGTTCTTGAAGCTCTTGATGCGGTGGTTCTCCAGGCCGGCGGCAGCGGCGGCGGCGTTCTCGGCCATGGCGGCGGCAGCTCCCGGCGACGGCTCCCAGCTCCTGCGAGGCGGCTCCCGGCGGCTCGCGCGAGGGGAGGGCGGGGGGGAGGAGAGGGAGGCGGGGGGAAGCGGGACGCTCCGTGACGAGCGGGGGGGGGGGGGGGAGGACGGAGGGCCGGGCGCGC
>NDXB01016844.1:130857-205003 GCA_002631895.1 Agapornis roseicollis
GGGGGGGGGGCGGAGGACGGAGGACCGAGCGCGCGCGCCGTTGCTGAGTGACGGGGCGTCCGGGCGCGAGCGCACGTGACGCTGTGCGCGGGTTTCGCCAATCGCGGCGCGGCACCTCCGCCTTGCCCCGCCCCGCGCAGCGACCTCAAAGGGGCCTCGGCGGTGCCGAAGGCTGGGGACTGCGTTTCCCGCCATGCACCGCGGTGGGCGCCGCGCTCCTTCCTGGGGGCTGTAGTCCCGGCTAGGCGGCGGCCTCGCACGTGGAGCGGGCGGGAGCGCGCCCTACAGGGCGGGCGGCGACAGCGCCGGCCTCACGGGTCGGCCCTTGGTCCGTTGGAGTGGCCGCAGCTCAATGCTGAACGTTGTGGCTCTCCGAGGACGGCGGGGAGGGCCCGGCAGGGTACGCAAAGGCTCCCCTGTGGCCTCGTGCGCCTGAGGGGGCCCGGGGAATCAACCCTGACAGGGAGCTGCAGCGGACTCAGGGCAACCCCGGCCTCCAGGAGCCCCCGCACTCTGGTTGGCTTCAGGCTTGTTCTCTCAGATGCACCGTTGGTGACCTTGCTGGTGTGACTCACTGTGAAGTCTGTCCTTGGCAGCTCAGTCTGCCAGAGGTGCAACAGGCACCTGCTACACACCTCCCTCTGCATCCCATGACTGCATTGACATCTCTGTGTGTCGCCTGGGAAATGCTTCGCAGCATGCATCCAGCAAATCCAGATGTTTTGGGAAGCCCTGAGTTTCCTTCAGCTCACCCACCATTCAAGCAAGCTACCTGGAAGGCAAATCCAGTGCGTTGCAAACACACCCTCCATACCACATGTGCACACGGTAGATGTGTGTGTCCCTGGGATGTTGTACCTGCTATAATGGTCTCTTGTCAGTCCAACAAATTCTCCCCAGAGTGTCAAAATCACTGCACACAAGCTCCCCAGGCTGTTAATGTGGTGGTGGTGGTGGTAGTTGTATATGCTGCAAACAGACCCAGGACCTTCAGATCAATAGCAGCCTGGGCACAGCGGATTGGGTCAAACTCAGAGTTTCAAAGTTACACTGAGTATTTCTCAGCTAGTAAAGAGGATGTGTGGGGGTGATGTAGTTGTAGACAGTGGTCAGCAGTGACCTTAACACCCTCCACAAAGCAGAGAATTAGCTCTTTGGAAGAAAATTATCCAAGAAAATCAAACCCACAAAACAACAAAAACATGTAATGTTCATATCTAGCTCATCTTATGCCACATCAGATTCTGCAACACACCCTTATAGCTATATATAAGCTTTTCACAGACTTCTCTCAGAGTCTCTCCCTCTAATTGACAGCTCGGCTTTTTAATTGCCTCCCCCTAGCCCCTCTTTATATCATTCAAATGTCTGTAACTTGTAACTCACAGTTCTGACAAAACAAGGCTTGCAGCCTGATGGAGATGAATAAAAATCTGGAAGACTAATGTTCTTCTTCACTGTCATTCAGCTGTGTGCCAAATGTTCTTATCTGAGGGATCACTATAGCACTTCCATTCCTCTCATATCGAAGTGGTTTCAGCTCCCAGTGCACATTCCTATGTGCTTTTTCCTAACGGCTTTGTCTGGGTGTGCTGCACCGTTACTGCTAGTGGTAGAAGAGAAGGAGCCAGAAGCAGAAAAAGGCCAAATGGCATGACCAATGTGACTGGTGTTTGTCAAGATTGCTAATGTCAGAGATGGCTTCTAGGCTCTGGCACTTGCTCTTTTGAAGGAGAATTGGAACCAGCTGTCCAGCTGTCTTCAAGAGAGCAGCTAGAGCAGATTCAGTAGCTGAGAACTTTGGTTTTCCCACCAGAGAAGGTAGCCATAGCTGCCAGCTGTGGCTTACTCAGGCCTCATAGGACATCTGAGCAATGCCGATGCAATCCCTGCCAGGCAAGATTGTTGCAGTTATCCTCTGGAGGAGGTGCTCACCACTGCTCAAACAAAAGAGCTTTGTTCAGCTCCATCCAACATAATCTCTGAGGTAAAAGGAAGACTTGCAAATAAAAAATGAAGTGTCTCCAGACTGGGACAACTCAATTTACCAATCCATAAATCTACACCCATTCCACTAGATAGGATTTATAGATACAACAGTGGCAATGTCCTTTCTTTCCCATTTTCTCCTATTCATGACATAAGCCTTTCAGAGTTTCTACAGTGCATTTCATTAGTCTTAGTAGACACTCATTTTGAACACCTCTTAGACAGAACTACATTAAAGTTTGATTAGTTTTACTGCCTGAATAAAGCTTCTTGGTGGAGCTCTTGACTAGATAATTAAACTCACATGTACTCAAAAAAAATATTTTGATATAGTTAAGCAAATACTACTTTCTGGCACTGTAAGTAACAGGCAGTATTAAAATATAAGGAACAAATATTTTGATACTTTAAAACTGAACAAACTGTGTGGTTCAGGGTGGCCATTCTTCCTCACCATATGAGCTTCATATCAACATATTTTTGTCACCAATACCTGTAAAATATATGGCAGGACTATAAAGACATTAATAGGATTTACTGGCCCTGAGCAGGCTCCCTGCGTTCTGTTTCAGATCCCTGCTCCAAGTGATGCTGCAGCAGTGCTGGTATCCAGCTCTACTGCAGCTCTGGCCCAGATGCATAGGCTGATATCCCGGCTGGGATGAAATGGGGCTCATGGGTGATGGAGTGAAAGGAAGAAAAAGAGCCTGGTTAGGCCACCGAGGTCATTGGGTACCTTCAGTGTCCCAACAACATAAATTTTATCACTTAAAGAGCTGTGGGAGGAAAGATCTTTCATAATTCAAAGATGTGGGATGATAACAACTCTTTGGGTGTCCCGTTACTGAACAGAGTTGAGCTATGCTTGTTTCTGGGATGACTGGCTGGCTTCAGCAAAACAAAATGAACCCAGCAAGTGATATGCCATATTTTGGGAAGTGCACCTGGATAGCTCAGAAACCCACTTGCAGCTCCAGAGTCAGAGGGCACTACCACTGCAGTAGTTGGTCACTTGTGTTTTTCAGTCAATGATTTTGTCTATGTCCACCAGTCAATAGAGCTGAAGAAAACCAGCAAGCAAAAGAAATGTAATGAACCCAAGTAATGCTCTTACTGGCAGCCCCTCCGAGAAGGACTGGGGAGACAGGTGAAGTACTTTAAGATGCTGCCTGTTGTCAGTCCCACCCTGCTAGTAGATGTTAGAATGTACAGGAGAGGCAAATAAAACGTGTCAGCTCCTCAGTCTCTCTGTTCCCAGCCATAAGCAGCTGAAGCCAAGACCTGTGGTGTGAAGGAGGTGAGGATGCCCCCCAGCAGAGGAGCGGGGCAGTTGGCAAGGCATCTGGCAACTGGCAGGTGGCAATATAATCTGAAACTACTGCTGCTGATTTGGCTACAAACCATCCATCAAGAATAGCCTGTAAAATCATGCAACTTGTAATAACAGAAAGGTACAAGGGTTGTTATTTAGCCCATTAAGTTAACCTAAACCAGTCATGGGTCTCGTGTGCTGTTTGCCTATCTCAAAATGGGATGCCAGAGCATCTCTGACTTGGGTGACATGACAGCTGTAACCGTGTATTACAGTTGGCATGGCAGAGCGAGAGGAAGCTTTTTCCTGAAAAATTTGCCACTGTTTGTGTGCTAACTGCCAGCAGATGTTAACTTCTGTGCCTTGCTTTCTCGTGTCTGTTAGAGGCAGAGTGACTAGTGCAGGCTCAGACACATGCATGGCTGGGGTCCCTGCCCAGATTACCCTGTCCTCACTACTTGTACAGCTCTCCAGCAACTGGCTAAGAAGTGTCTCATCAGGTGTTGCTCTCTGACAGAAGGAATGAGTAACTCATAATGTAAACTAAGGCAAAGTCCCCTACAAACAATGCCTTTGACATTCATTTTCCTTTAAGATACATGTATGATTTTGATGAGACTGTTAATGCATTTTGCGGTTCTTTCCATCACTGACGTAAAAATTTGTCTTCATAGGAAAATAGTTATGTTCTTACCTCATGGTAACTATAATGAATGAAAGGTAAATCCTAGTAAAGGCTCCAGCTTTGTCAAAGGCTGCCCTGAAATACTGTGGATGCTAGGAGGTAACATGTGCTCAAGGAGAGATGGGATAGGTCCACCAAAGAGAAGCCCATGGAAGATTGCTGTGTACAAAGATCCATATGGCCAGGTCAGGAAACTCCTACTCTGAAAATGGTTAGCAGATGGAAAAGTGGTAGGGGAAGCATCACTTTTTTCTCTTGTTCTTGATCTGTTTACTGGTGTCTGTTGGAGATACAATACTGAATAAGACAGACTTTTGGTCTGACCTGCGATAGTCCTTATTCTTACAGCAGAAAACTAGTGCTCAGTGAACTACATCACTATGAATTTGGCACATGAATACTCTCAAGGTACAGTGTGGTCCTCCAGTTTCAAAGCAGTAGGTTATGGGTGTCACCATCCTCCCACAGTGTCTCCAAGGAACTGGCAGTCTTAAATGCCTCTCTGAGCAGTACACCATATCCTGTTACCCATAGACAGCACAGTTAATGGCACTTCGCAAAGCCAGGCAGCTTCCCTGGGCTCTCAGGAGGTGTGTGGACTGGTACAGAGCTCAGGGAAATGAGGACCCTTCTTAGGATGTCTGTGCCAGGACCAGTCCAAAAGAGCTGCCCTTGCTGCTGGGAGAAGTCAGTTCTGTGGGTGACACCAAGAGCTGCTGAAGGAGCTGGTGTGAGGCTGGCTTTGGAAGAGCCAGTGAGGATCCCAGGGCTGGGACTTGTAAATACTTTATTATCTGCAAACCAGGAACAGAAGCATTGAGGGAGCAGCTGGCTGGTCTGCTAGTGCTCCCAGAATCTGGGGGATGTTGTTAATGAAGGAGGAACTGTAAAACCTCTGATTATGTGTAGGCCCTCTGTGTTCAGTCTGAGCCAAGTTGCTGTCTCAGCATATTTGTCCACGGTTTCACTGGAAGGAGAATTAGGGGAAGCTCCTCCTGGGACAGAGGATCACTTTCCTCCTCTGCTATTCTCACAAGAAACCCCAGAGTAAGTACACACTGGCTCCTCATCTTCTGCTGGTTCCCCCTGTCAGGCAGCTCCACACAAGAAGGTGAGCTGCAGTTGAGAGTTATGGGAAGGTGGGCATGGGGTGGGGGTTCATGGACAAGGGTCTGCTGCCACGGTATGCAAAGACAAAGAGCTTGGTTGAGTGATGGTAGCTGAGGTCAGTCAAAAGCCCAATCACCAGGTAAGACCATAGTGATGAAGCAGGTGCCAGCTCATGCCAGGGTCGAGAGCAGTGAGTTGTGGTCAGCTACAGGGATAGTTGCAATGTAGCTCAGACAGAGACCAAGGGCAGGAGCCCTGCTTAAAAGCAGTTCCTGAGATAATGGGAATGAATCCCCGCCAAGGCTCCCCACAGCTTGTGCTCAAACAGCTCTTTGATTCAAGGCCAGGCAGCTGCACTGTCAAAGCTGGCCCTGGGCCCAGGCAGCCCAAGCCCCAGGAGGAGGGGGCTCGGGGACTCAGGGCTCGGGCACCCACCTGGAGCTGAAGACATCCCTTTGTACTGATGCCTGAGCACAAGGCTGCCATGGAACCAGAGGGGTCACAGACACTTACAGGGTCTGGACAGCTTTCCCACTTTTAAGGCAGATGGTGATCAGGAGCCAGAATGCCCCGCTGCCCAGAGCTTCAAATCAAGCACAGCTCCTGAGATACTGCTTGCTGAGCCTCCTGAGCTTCGGCCTTGGATTGCAGGTGCTCAGGAGGCTGGCCTAGACTGGGCTGTGCCACAAACAGTAAAACCTGATGGCTTGCTGGTTTTTGTGGTAGGAACAGCTCCAGGCAGTCTGCTCCATGGCCTAGAGCCTTCAGCATAAGCAGCCTGGAGATGCATGGGTTGAAGCCCAGCCCCAGAGCTAGAAAGGACGGGGAAGTCCCTGGTTCAGACTATGCTGCACCTGAAGGAGAAGTCAAAGAGACACAGAGTATACAGGAAAAGTCCCTGAGGACCTGGGAGTGACTGTCCACACAATGGAAGTGTATAATTTAATTGGCATAATTGGGAATTTTCTTCTTTTCATTATAGATGTATAGAATACGGTAGTAGAAACAGCAAGAGGGAAGCATGTCTGGGACGGAGATAACTGTGGAGGTAGTATGCAACCAGGTAAATGATGTCATCCTATTTGGGAAACTGCAGGGGTAATAAAGATTTCTTTTAAACATGCAAGTCACAGGGTATGGGATGCCACATTCCTCACCCTCTGGAGCAGGAGAGATTTTCTTCTTTGATAAGAAGGAGAGGAGAGTCAGAACTCCCAGGTGACAACCTTAATGGTGCAAGCCTATGTATTATAACCTTGGGGGCATGGTGCAGGTAGCTTTGTGCCAGTTATATGATCACACATGGCTTCCAACATGCTCCTTCTGGCCAAGAAATCAGGCTCTTTAGCTATGCCATTACCAGGCTGTGACATTGCTGCCAGGAGAGGCCTGTCTCAGTGCATCCTCTAGACAAAAGGGGTCCTCAAAGGACCTATGGAGACTGCAGCAAGGTGGATATTGTCACAGCAGGTGAGCAAGAGCCTCCTTTGGAGCCCTGGGCCTCAGCCACCCAAAGCTACCTGTACTCCATCCTACAAGAGTCATGGCTCGACTGAAGGTTTCTGCTTTCCACTGATGAGGAGATGATCACTGGGCTCATGGGGACAACTGTCATCAGCCTGTAAGCTCTAGTATGAGGAGGAACCACCTACCACAAACCATCTGGCCTCTCTTTGAAGACTGTGGGTGTGCTTGGTGCAATCCCCTATGGTTGTACCTCACCAGCATCACTTGCAGCAGGGTGATGGTACTGCATATTCTTGTGTGGTCACAGTGTGCACATGGGATGATCAATATGGAGCTGGGTGTGTTTGCCAGGCCTGGTATTGGTGAGGTTCAGCAGTGGACAGTGCTGTCAGCACCCGCTCCTGCCAGCTGACAGGACACACACCCATGGCCTGTGCTCACCAAAGGTATTGAATCTCCTGTAAACCAGCCTGTATGCCCATCTCAGGACTACAGTTGGACTATGAAATGTGGGAGTGACCTGGTTGGCTCTAGTTGGTCTCCAAAGGCAATCCAGACAAGACAACCTCATTTTCGTGAACACTTGAAAAGTCTCTGGAGTGCCAGCAGTCTGCAAAGTTGCAGACTAATAACCTCCTTGTGCTGACAGCCCCAAGCAATGAGAGTGCATCAGAAGCTATCTGTATTTTAGCAGTGCAAGGGTAGAAGATGGCTCTTCTTTTGTAGCCTCTGGTTTGGTGGATCCGTTTGGAGGATCACTTCTGGAGTAACCAAACTGCAGGTTTGAAGCTCTGTGGATGGAGTACTTTCATCACCTCCAAATCATAATGTGAAGCCATTCTGCCAACTTCCTAAACACCATGGTGCTGTGACACTGCTGTTTCAAACAGGAACTGAGTGATACACATTAACTGACACATGTTATTGTCCATGAACGGATAGGGAAATTGTGGTTTGATCCACTATAGTCAGATATATTTAGCTGGCACAGATATGAGTAGCCAGCATGTTACCATGTGTATTGGGTTTGGGTGTCAAGGTTTTGGTAGCAGGGGAGCTACAGGGGTGGCTTCTGTGAGAAGCTGCCAGATAAGGCCAATGCTAGTTGTTCCAAGATGGATCCACTGCTGGCCAAGGCCAAGCCCATCAGTGATGGTGGTAGCCCCTCTGGGATAACATATTCAAGAAGGGGGAAAAGTTGCTATGCAACTGGGCAATTGAAGCTGGAGAGAGGAGTGAGAATATGTGAGAGCAACAGCTCTGCAGGCACCAAGGTCAGTGCAGGAGGGGAGGAGGTTCTCCAGGTGCCAGAGCAGAGAAAATCAGGTTTGAAGTTGAGCCCTGGAAGAAGGGAGGGATGGGGGAAATGTGTTTTCTGAAACTTGTTTTTTTTTCTCATTAACCTGCTGATCTTATTTGCTGTAAATTTAACTAATTTCCCTAAGTCCAGACTGTTTTGCCCATGATGGTAATTGGTGAGTAATCTCCCTGTCCGTATCTCAACCCATGAGTCTTTTGCTGTAGTCTGAGTCTTTTGGTTTTTTCTCCCCCAGTTCTGCAGAGGTGAGTGATAGAGCAGCTTAGTGGGCACCTGGTGTCCAGCCAGGGTCAACCCACCACATGATCTCAAAGCATGATGGCCAGTTTCAGATTTTGGCACGTGTTAGCAATACACTTTTTCTCCTAAACAAAGTCCCTGAGAACTGCAGGATTACATTGGCACTGCAGAAAACAGGCCTATTTTCTTTTTAGCAGAAGTATCTCAAAATGGACTTGCAGTGATCCCAAAGTATCTTTAGTGCTCACATTGTTAAAGGTTATCACATACAAGTCTTAACTTGTATTTGATCTGATTTTGCTAAATCAGATTAATTTTTTCTTTATAAACAAAGACAATTTAATGCAAACAATTATGACAAGACAGGGCAAAGATTTATTGCGGTGCATCTGGGGGGCTTCTGGTTTGCCTCGCTCACCTCAGTCCACCAACACAACATGCATTTCCATGCTATGTGCATATTGTGCAACCATTGTCCCCCCCTGCCCAGAGCAGGCTGTCTCCATCCCTGGTTAATGCAGCCCTGATTACAGCATCCTTAGAAAGATGGATTTTGTTTTGTGTTCTCATACCCAAGTATTAATCTGCCCTGACATCACTTCATTTGCCAGAGCTGGTAGCACAGCCTGAGGTCACTTCACTGCAGAGATTATGCAGAAATAGAGGCAGATTTCAATAACTTCTGTCCTGAAAAGCAAGTTTTAGTTTCTACTTGGTATAATAATTTTATAGACATATATATAGATATGTAAAATAGCTTGTCTTGTGCAGAGGTAAGAAACTCACAGATGCGGTGTTATGTGAGTCTAGAACAAGGGACAATTCCCTTTGTATGCCTCAATGGAAGAAAGTTCAAGTTAGTTATGCTTCTGGTACCACCACAGGCCCACTACAGCTGGCTACTGCCACTATCTCCTGCTCATTTAGGAGATGTTCTGCATATTTAAATAATCATACATTTGGTACAAGGCTGTTAAGAACAACATACAATATTCTTCTTGTTTCAGTAACTTCAGTTTGTGAGAAGTCACCAAACAGTGAGTCCCCACGCTTACACATTGAAGTTGGTTTCACATGATTATTGGCAGAAATGGCAATTTTATTTTAAAACCTCCTGTGATCTGATCTCAGGATCTATTTGGATCTTCAGTCCCCATGGCAATAGCTTCTCAAATCCTGAAAATAACAATGTGTGCAGCTATTTTGACTGAATAAACCAGACGCCACATATGCGTAAGGCTGAGCATATGGGTGCGTGCTTGCAGGGAGAGAGTTTTGTTTTGGTCATGAAAGTAGCTATTTTGCAAGCACATGTAGAGATCTGTCCTGTTTGGTCAGATGTGTCAAGTGAGGGAGTGCTATTTTTACATTATCACTTTTTGAAACAGGCCTGCATGCATCCTTCTGAATAGCTTTCTAATGATACCTGAGATGGTTCATGTGCACAGGAACCCATTAGGCATCACTCTTCCCAGTGAAACACTGTTGAAACTGTGCCATGAAAGGGGAGAGGCAGGAAAGTAGATCCTAACCTCATCTGTATATTCATGTATTCCCCTTTGGACCGGAGCTGCTAATGAAAATGGGAAGTCTTGTGAGCTGTTTTGGTTAAGAATAGTAATTGGGTTTAATCTTTGATGCTACCTTAAGTGTTTGAAGGTAATGTGTGATAAAGGAAGAATCAGCTACACAGGAAGTTTCTTTGCTCGAAGCTCTTTTGCTCTCTGCCTTTCAGATAGACCCTGATTTGGTTCTGTGAGGGTGCTCCAGGATGGACCTTTTCCTGAAGGCCTCCAGGTATCACGTGCACCTCATCTCCTGGTTGCTCAGCTCTGCATGGAGCCTCCCCTCTATGTGATCCCAGTGCAGGAGTGCCAGGGGCTGGTGGGCACTGGGTCATGTGGGAAGATGGGGACCATTTGCTTCCCTCCATGTTCTTGTCCAGAGGATGTTGAGTCAGATGGACCGTAACAAAGGTTTATTCATGGGGTCTGTAGCTGGAGGTGTGCATTGACTTCAATGTAATAGCTGCTTTTTGGGAGAGATATAAAAATGAAAGGAGAGAAACAGAGGGAAAGCAAAACTCGCCCACATGGCCAGCTGGGAGGAGAAGGAACAGGAGGTCCCCAGAGAAGTGTCCTCCCCTCGGCGTCCTCTCTGGTGGCGTGGGTGCCCTCCCTGCAGGTAGATTTCCTGTGGTAACTCTATGTATCCTTTCTTTTTTCAGCCCCTCTAGCTCCCTTTTCATTGTTCCTGCTCACAAAGCTGTTAGTACTGATGGGAGCACGCACTGGTGGGTTGCACTGGTTGGTTGTGAAGCTTTGTGCATGCATTTTGGTGGGTCCCCTAATGTAAGCTGAGAGCAACAGCTCAGAAACAGGAAGAGAGGTGGGAAAGGTGGGTGGGTCTCACACTGGCTGCCATCACTTCTCATAGGAGACTCATAAGGCTCACAGGTGCAGCGCCATGAGAGTAAGACAAAACCAACATGGGTTGACAACGGAAGCCCACCACTCAGGGTCTTGAGAGAAGCCAGCAGCATGGTGGGGAGACAGGGAGCAGCCAGGAGGCTGCAGATAGGACCCCTTAGTGTCACACACTTCAGGCTGTGCATGGCACACTGCAAAGCCAGAGCATGGCTAAGAGGTACATGCAGAGCCTGGAGCTGGGAAACACTCCCAGATGGAGCTGTACAGCTCTAAATTGTCTCAATTATTATCACAACCAGCAGAGCGGGTGACAACAATGGCTCCCTACAATGGAATCTCACCAACTGCAAGGGAGCTTGCTTAATTGCAAGTGCCTTCAGCTCCTTGCTTGGCTCTCACAGGCCAACTGGCACAAGGGCACCCTGATGTGACCCCATGGATCGTGGCTGAGGCATCCAAGGGACCACGGATGGGGCAATGCCAGATGCTTCACCAGACTTGCCAGGGCCCTGCTGAAGGAAATAGGGGTCTGTGACCTCTGAGCTTAGCATGGGGTACCTGGCTGCAGCCCAGAGGCACTGCTGCAGCCAGCTGCCATTCCTGTCCTGCCATCCGCAAATGAACAGGGACACCTGACCCACTGGTGAAACAGACTCACCAACCGCTCTTTTCCAGCAGTGGGCCTTGAGCTAAGCCAGTCCTGAGTCTGGCTTTGTCTTCAGGGTGAGCCTGGCAGGGATTCTTCAGCTTTTTCTTTCCCAATTCAAAGAAAAGGGAAAAGTAAGGGGCAATGCAAGGAAGGAAAAGGCAAGGTAAAGAAAGGAGAGCAAGGCAAGAAGGCAAGGCAAAATAAAAGAGGGTAGAGCAAGACAAGATAAGAAAAAGGAAGGGAAAGCAAGGCAAGGAAAAAGAAGAAGTAGGCAGAGACAACAAAAAGCAGGAAAAGCAGGCCAGGAGAGAAACGGGGAGAGGAGAGAAAAGAGGAAGAAGTGAAAAGGAAAGAAGGCAGGAAGGGAGGAAGGAAAAGAGGAAGGAAGGAAAGAAGGAAGGAAACTAATAAGGAGCACTTCACTGCGTGCCTTAAACTGCAGTGGATTTAAAGTGCAGCCTCAAACACTGTGAGTGATGGCAATGCTCTACATAAGCCAAATGATGGACAACATAACACGCAAAAGAAAAGTGAGTGTGGAGTAATTCTGAGGGGAGGGAGCTCTTTGTAAGCATTTGTTTGCAGATAGTTTTATGGTGATTCAATGTAGTCGATGTAAAATCTGGCTGAGTTGCACTGGGTGTCAGCCAGCCCCGTGTGGCTACTAAAACTTAGATGAAAGTGGTATTTTACAGCCATTTCTTTAGGTGAGGAGAGGGGTGCTGCCTTTTGGGCAGTACCTCTCCTGCCAGCCCAGCCTCAGGGGCTGGCTCTGCTCCAGAGCCCTTCACCATGAGCCAGTAGAGGCAGTTGACAGGCTGGTGGTGAACCAGGTCAGAGAACTGATCCAGGGGAAAGAGCAATAGGGAGAGAGTTTGGGGATCTGTTTCCCCTTTTCCCAGGCTGGTTTTCCTGCTCTTGGCCAGCGACTAAGTGAGAGACCACCAGGGCCTCCCAGAAGCCCTCCAGCGAACCTGCAGCAACGTGACTCAGGGTTTTCCCTGCTGCCAAGGTAAATGCAAGCAGGGAGGAAAACCAACAATGGTAAACCCCAACCCCCTGCAAGACTTCTTCATCCCCTTTGGAAAACGAAAGCAACAGGGGCCCCCACTGGGAGGGACTTCAGATTGCTCCTTGGCAGACCCTGTACTCCCTCTTGCCTCTCTGCTCTGCACATTGCCACGTCCTTTGTCAGCACTCAGCACGGCGGCATTAAAACAAGAGGGAGGCCAAGTGGAATTGAAACTGAAAGCCACCCTCCTGGCTACGGGGAATTCCTTCCCTGGTAGAAAATCAGTGCCGCCTCTGCCAAAATTCCAATAGATTTTCTGTCCTTAGTGGTAAAAAGTGAGAGTTCAGATAATTATGTCAGTGCCACAGGTTTTAATTATTATATTTTGAATGTTGTATAGAGCATGCTTGGTGAATCCCTGGCATTGCTCTGACAGTGTAAAAGGAATAGGGCTTCCTTGTATTTGAAGGGGTAACAGTGCTCCAGGCTACAAAAGATAGGTGACTGTGCTTTTTAATTTAAACTTACAGCCATGATAGCAGTACAGGGGGTCTCTCTGCTCCACAAGTGCTCAACCTGCAGTGACTGATGGCTGTTATATCCAAAACCTGGTAGGTTGCTATAGGGAAAGTTCCAGAATAAACATCTCTGCTTACTACAGAGGCTCAGAAGACTGAGATGTAGTTAGATGTAAATACCTGGTTTGATAGCTAATATGTTGGGGTTCTGTTCAGCCTCTCGTTAGGTGCTGCTGGTGATTTGCTAGTAATTACAGTTCCATTTTTGAGTGGTATCAAACACTGGGAATATACAATGGGGTCCTGAAGCTGGAGGGGAGATCCTTGTGAATGATGAGGAGGGAAGAAGGACACTTACTGTTCACCTTCCCTTTACATTTAACTTTCATGTTTAACAGTTAATGCAGAAATTATAACATTTCTGTGACGATCATTAGAAACCGATATTGGTAGGGAGAGAGTGAAATATGATTACACTTTGTAAATCCAGTAGAAATGCAATTCAGGAAGATGGATGCAGCTATTAAAACGTCACGTCTTAGATATATTTGACCAATATACACATGTTATTTGGTGCTGTAGGTTTTGTAAGTTACTTACAGGATTAAAATAGCAATAAATCCCTCATAGTGAGTATTATTTAGCACCTACATCTCAGTTCATTCCCCAAAAGGATGTCAAGAAGTGAAGCAATAAATTAGAGGGCATATGCCTTTCTTCAGCTCTCCTTAATTGCTGCCCAGGTTGCATTTCTGGCAGATAAAGAGACCTCTGCAAAAGCCTGTCATGGCAATGAAAGATGCCACGGTGATAGACATGTGGAACGCCAGCAGCAATATGGATAACTGTCACAAGTATAGGTCCAAACCAGTCTAATGCAGCAATGACTTCCCAAGGTACCAGCCCTGTCCATGGCTCAAGGAATCACCTACAAGAAGTCAAAACATGGGGAAGAGACTCACAGCAGATGCCTGCTGCTAATGAAGCAGGGGCCACAAGTTGAACCGTTTCAGATCTAGGCTGGCCATTACCTTTCCTTCTCTACATACCCTTCAAAATAACACCCTGTGAGTGCCTTTCCAAATGCTGCTTCATGAGTTTTAACTATATTTTGACTCTAAAGGCATGGTGCCTGCTCTGGTCAATGATCTTCCCTGCACTTGGTGGCACCAGGGACCCTTCTTTATCACCTTGGCAGACCCTACATTCTTGCCATTCTCGCCATTCTCATCTACAGTATTTTGCTTGCAGCATTCAGCAAAGCTCATGGCCTGGTCCTGCAAATCTCTTCTTGTACAGAGGGGCTAAGAAAGAACCCAGTTAAGGCTCAAGTAATTTGTTTTCCAAGCATCATATTTTGTCTTTAGTTTTAGCAGGCACAACTCCTGTAAAGGGCATTGGTGCTGGTTTTGTTGCACATGGGTTTCTTCACAGAGAGTTTGGCTGGTGTGGGGTTTCTTTTGGACAACTCTGATGGGGCCCTCAAGCAGCATTCCCCAGGAAACACGGGAATAGCTTTGTCATTGTAGGACTGTTAATTTGCCTTCCCTTCCTTTCTCCAAGCTGTCCTTATACAAGGAGGTTTATGTGTAAGAAACCACACACTATGGTGTAAAAATAGATGATCTCAACTCAGTTTACCCAGATCAGAAGCGGATTTAAGCCAAATCCCAAGAGCATTAACTCTGCTTTTGGTATCTATTTAAACTGGGGAGAAGGTAGGAAGATTAAAGATTGTCTCCTGTAGCCTGCCTGAGCAAGTGTGGGCTGTACCCAGCACCTTCAGCCTCAATACAGACACAAAACCTCCGTGGCCAGAGACTTCTTAAATGCAGAGAAGCACATATAAACGATAAAATTACTGACCATGAATCACATATTCATTATTTTACAGGGAAGACAGTGTCCTTGGAAATTGCTGAGGGATGCAAGCCACCCTTTTAAAATCATTCACAGTTCTTGGCACAATGCAGGATGAAAAGGTTAAATGAGCAGCAGCGCTTGTTGAAGTGGTTTTGCAACAGCATGACTGTTTCAGGGTACAGACTGTCTCGTGGTGATGGACATCGCAAACTGCTGACAGTGTCAGATTTTAGGTGAGCTTACAAGGAAGACACTGAGGCACAAAGGTTGTTTCTGGTGCACACCAAACATCAGTGTGTCAGGGAAAGAAAGTGGGAAAAGCTACTGCATTTTGGTGCTGCTTCTGAGTGACAAGAAATGAAGTTCTACAAAAGCACACAGTTTTACCGTATTTTGATAACTATAATTTTTTTTCAGTAAACTGAGAACTTGTGGCTTTCCTAAGAGAAAAGGACCTTCACCAGCTTCCCGCGCTGCTGGGAATTAAAATCCATCTTTGGGTGCTGCCCTAAACGATATTACCTCCTCCTCTAAAGTTTTCTCCCTGTGAGCACTTGGACCTCTGCCCAGGCAGCTGAATAGGTCTCCGGGCAGGACATGGACCAAGAATCTGAACCCAGGTCTTCATCAAAGTCACCCTATGTTAGGAAGGGGGCCCATGGCCCAGGGATCTCTGCAGGCAGAGCTGGCAGTTGCCTGGATAAACCTATGAGCTCAGAGTTGTGTAATGTGTTTCCTTGATGGATCATCCTATAAACACACCAAGGGATCCTGAGGTAACCTGACACCTGTAATCGGCTGGAGGAGCAGATACTGCTTTGGAAAGCAACTTGGCAGGGGAGGGCAGGGTATTTTTTCCCCTCTGCCTGGTCACGGCAGGTTATTTGACAATTGTTTAAACTGGCTAGAAAGTAATTGTTTTTCTTTTTAATAAAGTTGAAATGAAAGAAAACTGTATGTTGTTAAGGTTGTGGAGTAGAAAGGAGGAGGAGAGGGCAGGGCTGTGTAAAATCACACTCAGAAAGTCACAGGGATTAACTACTTACATCCCTGTTAGCCTTGTGCTGAAGGTGAGTCTGGTTTAAAGTGGAGGAAGGTCTCTTTAGCCTCTGCCATCACAGGGAGACTGGAGCACCTCCTGCCTGGATGGTGCTTACAGGGGTCACCCAGTGCTGAGCTGTCTCACTTGTTCACATGGCTGGTTCCCTTGTTCCCTCCTAGTCACAGTTATTTGGATGCAATGGAGTACTGTCCCACAGCTGGGCACCTCCATCCTCAGTGCTGCCTGTCCTCTGCAACATGCCAGGGATGAGGGACAGCCCTCTGGGGTGGCCAATTTTAGGCCAGCATGGTGGCCTGGGATGTGCCATATTGGCTGCAATGTGCCTCGTGCCGCCTGTTCCCAAAGGGTGCTACTGTAGCCTGCTGCAAAAGGAGATGATGGGCAGAGCCCAAGTTGTAAGGGAGAGCATGGATGTCCTGAGCTGATGTGCTGGGTCACGCCAGGTTGCAAGATGCTGGGTTGGGTGAGGTCTGACGGGTTTGTGAAGGTACGAGGAGCATCTCTGCAGTCTGTAAGGCTGTGGATTTCATGCCAGGAGCCAGCCAGGCCCAAGCAAGACACTGGGACACTGAATGGCAAGTGAATCCCTTACAGGAGCTGGGATTGCACAAGTAATTTAGGAACCTGAAAGCTGAACTCCGTTGGCATGAGTTGGGCCAAATAATCCATAGTCAGCTCATGCTTCAGCAATGCCACATTGCAGTGCTCATTTTATCCAAGAAGAAAAAATCTCCCTGAGTCTGGATAAGCTAACATCAATCAATCTGTACTGGAGTGCTAATTTAATGCTTGTTTGCTATTTTACTTTAAATATTTTGAAATCATTAGGAAGTTACTTGTATCTGTTTTACACCC
This sequence comes from Agapornis roseicollis, assembly GCA_002631895.1. Classification (NCBI taxonomy): domain Eukaryota; kingdom Metazoa; phylum Chordata; class Aves; order Psittaciformes; family Psittacidae; genus Agapornis; species Agapornis roseicollis. Next base: position 147,368 of record NDXB01016844.1, read on the forward strand.
TAAATGCAGGAACACAATACGTCTGTGCTGATGGATTGGTAATTTAATCTGTTTAATTCTTTCTCAATATTAACATTCCAAGGAGCAAATGCAGTATCAAGACAAAAAGCAAAAAGGCTGAGTGAAGAATATTTGCACTATCATTTCCATATGTTAATCTTTGCGTAGTCATCACCATCCTTTTTATTATGCACGATATGATTAATCATTAGCTGTGCAATGTCCATCTTCAGGAATATCCTAGGGGATGGACAGGCTTATTTCCCAGGTTTCCCTTCCACAACTGATGTGTCCTGGGGAGTTAATTGCTGTGAAATTCGGTGACAGATGAGGCATGGAAATTTCAGAAAATATGGAAATGAACGTAAGAATTCACAGGGAATAAGGATGAAAAAATGAGGAGTGGGCAAGTCAGCCTTCAGTGATGATAAGGCACTGCCCTTAGTATTTTATTGTGGCTTTCCTGTGCCGGAGGGAGGACAGAGTTAAGATGTCCTCGTTTGTATGTCTGCATGCTTCAGAAAAACAGAAATTGCAAAACACTGCTATTTTGGTTCTTACATTTTCCTCTCTTGCTCTGTTTAGGGATTTCTTTTGCCTGTATTAACTTCAGCAGCCTTAGGATGGGAAGGTTTGTTTAGCACAGCTGGCTGTGCTCTCAAGGCTCAAACTGAAGGTAAAAACCCTTCTTAGATACCTGGGTTTGTTTCTTGTAACTCAGCATTTTTGCTGTTTTAACACAGGTGAGCACATAGGATCACAGAATCACAGACTTGCTTATGTCAGAAAAGACTTTTAAGATCTTTTGAGTCCAGCCATTTACACAACACTGCCAAGTTCACCACTAATGTCCTCAAGAGCCACATCTACACATCTTTTAATTACCTCCAGGGATGATGATTCCACAACTTCCCTGGGCAGCCTGGTCCCATGGTTGGCAAACCTTTTGGTGAAGAAATTCTTCCTAATAACCAGTCTAAATTTCTCATGGCACAATTTTAGGCCATTTCCTCTTGTCCTGTCACTTGTTACTTGGGAGAAGAAAGAAACCCCCATCTCACTCCATCCTCCTTTCAGGCAGTTGTAGAGAGTGATAAGCTCACCCCTGAGCCTTCTTTTCTCCAGACTAAACCCTCCCAGTTTCCTCAGCTGTTCCTTATCATACTTGTGCTCTAGGCCCTTCATCAGCTTCATTGTCCTTCTCTGGACCTGCTCCAACACCTCAATGGCTCTCTTGTAGTGATGGGCCCAGAACTGAACACAGGATTTGAGATGCAGCCTCACCAGTGCCAGTACAGGGGGATGATCACTGCCCTGGTACTGCTGGCCACACTATTGCTGATACAGGCCAGGATGCTGTTGGCCTTCTTGGCTGCCTTGGCCAAGCTGGCTCATGTTCAGCTCTGTCATTCAGCAATCCAGGTCCTTTTCCATCAAGCAGCTTTCCAGCCACTCTTTCCCAAGCCTGGAGCATTGCAGAGGGTCGTTGTGGCCCAGATGCAGGACCCAGCACTTTGCCTCATTGAACCCCAATGGGCCATAGCCCATTGATCTGGCCTGTCAAGACCCCTCTGCAGAGCCTCCCTATCCTCCAGCAGATCAACTCCCAGGCAACTTGGCGTCATCCTCAAACTTACTGAGGGTGCTACTCAGTCCCCTCTTCCAGATCACTGATAGAGATATCAAACAGAACTGGCTCCTATACTGAGCTCTGGGGAACACCACTTGTGACCAGCTGCCAGCTGGATGCCATGGGAAACAGTGTCAAAGGCTTTATTGACATCTATGTAGACAACCACCACAGGTTTTCCCTCATCTGCTACCAGGTCACCTTATCACAGGAGATCAGGTTTGTCAAGCAGCACCTGCATTTCACAAACCCACACTGACCTCATCACCTGGCTGTCCTGGACCCGCTGTGTGACGGCACCAAGATGATCTCCTCCGTAACCTCCCCTGGCACCAGGGTCAGTCGGACAGGCCTGGAGTTCCCTGGATCCTCCTTCTGGCCCTTCTTGTACATGGGCATCATTTTTGCTTACTTCCACTCAGTTGGGATGTCCCCAGTCAGCCAGGACTGCTGATGAATGATTGACAGTGACTTGGTAAGAGCTTCCACCGGCTCCCTCAGCACTCTCAGGTGGAGGCCATGGCCAGCTGCCATGTCACACATGATTCCAGATCCCTTCAGAGTCACATAGCAGCCAGTGGAAGGTACTTGTTGTGGTGCACCACACCAAGGTCCTGCTCCAGAGGAGGAGTTAGTGGCTATGGTTAGCTCAGTCCACAGCTCCCAAGTCTAAATCCAAAGTTGTGAACCTCAAAATCCTGCCCAGGCTGCTGCTGAAGCTTGGAGAGGGTTCAGAGTTGAGGACATGGTATCAATGCACCTCACAGTTAGAAAGTAGAAGCAGGAAGAGTGAGAAACCGGCAGCCCAGCCAAATCCACCCTAGAGGGCCTGGGACATAGAGACCTGCTTTGGGTGATGGTGACCTTTCATTGTGCTGAGTGTGGCTCCTTGTCCCACTGGACATGGTCCTCCTGCTGTCTTGGTCAGATCTGGGATACCACAAGTTTACCATAACTTGCAGAGGAACAGCTTCAAGAATCAACAAGTGGGGTGAACTGAGCAAGCACCTTCTCCCCTCACATAAGGGACATGATCTAAAGCAAAGCTCTGGGCCTGCTAAAGGTCTCTCTGCTTACTGTGTCGAAGCTCTTCCAAGACCCCCTGTCCATCCCCACCTGCAGTACCTGAACCACAGACATCCACCTCTGGGCACAGGCTTCTCTTCTCAGACAGGGGGGGAGAGGTCAGTCTGAAAGTCATCTTATTTGAGCAAAAACCAATGACTCAAATACACTGCATAGCCATACTATATAATGTAAATACATGAACATAGTATAGAAGTATAGATTTATGTTTATTATATAGTATCAATATTTCATGTATAAATACTCCACATGCGTATATATATAGATTTATATAATGTATATAATTTTTGTTTATATAGACACATTATATATGAAATATGTATTTGTTTATGTTACATTTTGTGGTTTATGTGCCTAATGCTTCATTTTCCTTTCACTCGTGGGTGGAGAGGCTTTGACGCTGTGAAAAGTGCATCTTTGAAGCACAGCATGCTGAAAGATAAAACACAGCTCAGCTCTGGTGGGTTTAATCCATACTCAGGGATGCTCCAAATTGCTCCCAAAAATGTTGTTTTAAGGTTTTGATAGCAGAAATGCAGAGGTTTTGTGGAAGATGACAAAGGTCCAGCTTTCTGCAGGAAGGAGGGGTGGTTTTGCAACGCGTTCCTAGCAGGAGAGAGGTGAGTGATGGGCTGTATTTCCATGCAGTGGGCTTGCCCGATTGCTGGATGTGCTCAGCCCATGCTGGGAGACACAGATGTTTGTGGAAGAGGACAAAGGGCAAGGGAAGGTGCCAAGGGAGATGTAAGCGTGCTGGGGCTTGGGCAGGGATGGGATTCCTGATGCTGCAACACACCTGCTACAGGATGCTGCAAGTGCAGGCGGACTCTCCTGACATTTGGGAAGCCAAATTCCCCCTCAGTAAGGTCAGTGCTCCCAAAACAACAGAAAGACCCTGGCTTTGTTCTGAATCAGAGAAGGGAGAGAATAATTTAAAAGCTGTGAGATCAGTATCACAGAATAGTTTGGGTTGGAAGGGACCTCAAAGGTCCAACCACCTGCCATGAGCAGCGACACCTTCCACTAGGTCAGGTTGCCCAGAGCCACATCCAGCCTGGCCTCAAATGTCTCCAGGGATGCTGCATCCACCACCTCTCTGGGCAACCTGTGCCAGTGTTTCACCACCCTCATTGTAAAAACTTTTGTCACCACATCCATCCTGAATCTCCCCTCTTTTAGTTTGAAACCATTAACCCTTGTCCTGTTGCACATTGTGTATTTGTGACAAGCTCCATCGTCTTGTGAAGGAGAGGGGAATTGCCCCCAGGTGATTATTTGCCTGCAAGGAAATATGCTGTGGTGGTGCCTTGGTGCTTGTGCCAGGGGAAGCTCTGCCCCTGGCACTGCATCCCCATCCCATTTGACTGCAGGCCAACATGGGATCTACCTGGGCAGAGTGTAGCCAGGAACAGCCAGGTCTGGCTGCAGAGAGCCCACATGAGCTGTGCTGCTATTAGCAGAGGGAAGCCATCCAGCTGGGACAGAGGAAAAGAGCTTATGGCTGCTGAGCCATGTGCAAGGTTCCTGTCTGTCATGTGGAAACTTGCTTGTGCAAAGCTGTTTAGGAGGGTTCTGAGCAATTATCTCCCCTGTCAGGGAGTTTTCAGGTTTATGTATATCCCCACGCCTTCCCCTAAACAAGCTTTCCATACAGAAATTGCAAAGCTGAAGAGATCCACTGCAATTAGGGGAGAAGACATCACTCTTTCAGCTAACATGAAGAAAAGAGGCAAATGAATCCGTGCATTGTTATCACGCTTTGGCTTAGTCACTGGGGAGGGTAATAAACAAGGCAGACTTGGTTGGGATAAAAAAAGCGTCGAGTATGGTTAGATTATGAAACAATAGGTACTGATAGAGAGGCAGCACAGAGCCAGCCACAGAGCAGGAGCTTTACTGAATGCCTGGGTTTGAATGAATCCTAATGATAATCATGGGCTACATGGCAATTCATTTAAATAACGTGCCTCCTACTTCCTCCCAGCCCAGCAGAATGAGTCCGTACATGTTAATTGCTTCATTCTGAAGAGAAAGCTCCTCTCTATGTGGCAATGTTATATATTTAATTTTTGCTGTTTCTTTAATCTGCCCTTCTTCAAGCCTTTTGCTGGCTATAAAGGCATCTGCTGCTGTCGTTTTGCATTTTGAACAAAGGTGTTTGCATCCAAGCTCTGAAGCAGTTACAGGGAACTCCACAAGGGAAAATGGAAAGGACTGATTATTGCCCAAGATGAGCCAGATTTCAGGAGGGAAGAGGAGTTGGTGAGCTGAGCACATCACAGGTAAGAACCCCAGCACCACAGGCTCTCCAGACTTTGTGAAAGGTTGGGGCTGGCTGCAGCTCAAAGCAAAACAACTGGTGTGAAAACTTGAAGAACGCCCAGGAATGCATCACTTAAGGTTAACACTGAGTACATACTCAGGGCATGCAAACTGGAGACATTGGCATGCTTAAGATAGGTTTCTCAGAGGACAACCATAATAATAATACATTTTTAAATGATTTTTAGGATAAGATTCCTTAGTGATTATGTGACATTTCATTGCTAAAGCAGAGGTGTACTCTACGATGCAGCTGCACTACTACAGTATCAGTGGGAGCAGAAGCAGACCTTTCTGGGCACCTGTAGCCAGGCTTGAGCTGCTGCTGCTGCCAGACTTAAATGCTGTCCCTGTTCAGTTCCCCCCAGGAGCCTTTCGCAAAGGGTGATTAAGCCATTATTGCTGCAAATGTTTTGTCATGACTTTAACTTGGAAAAAGGACTGGGGAGTTGAATCTCAGCTGCTTTTGCGCACAGTAGTTTATAGGTGTGAATTAACATCCACTAAATTGTATTTCCTCTCATGTGGCCCCTGTTCCCATCTGACTGCAAGTCTGTCCTCTCCTGGGGACTGCTACATTAGCTCATTTCATTTCCAGAGGTTTTTTAAGAGGTTTTTATGGGGCTCATCTGAAAAAGTGGTTGTGAAGGTCACCCTTTCCCAAAACAGCCTATTTCCCAGAACACTTGGAACTCAAACTTATCACTTTCTTTGGACATTTCACCTTCCACAAAGCTTGCTGATTAAAACGTCACTACCACACTGGGATATTTATGAAGGGATTACCATGACTAAAAAAATTAATTAGAATATACAGGGACAAAGCAGCAATGTTTCCTGCAAATGCAAATAATGTTGCTAGAGGATATTTTTCCAGATCTTATGACTTACCTGAAAGCAGATAGGATTGCTATTTGTTTCCTGCAACTAAAAAGAAACAGTTTTCCTTCTTCGTTAACATCACTGATGGCATTAGTAATCAGATTTCAACAGCAACGTATTCAAATGGTACCATGGACCTATACACAATCCCATTTATGACTATTAGATATTAATTAGAACAATGTCTTTGTGCATGGTAGGGCATGTTGGTGGCCTCCCACAGGGAGGTGCTGTGGAGGGAGCTGTACACTGGAGGAGCCGTACTTGGGGAATGGATGAAGCTGAGGCCTTACAAGATTTGGCTGCTGCAGCCTCATGTAGTAGCAAAGTGCTGGAGCTCCTGCACACTGCTGTCACTCCCCAACCGCTTGTGAAGTTGGCAGGAGGACTCGTACTTCCAGGTAACTCCCAGGCTATCTGCCTGCACTGCAGGAGAAAAGCTCAGTGTCATTGTACAGGTGACTCCTGAGGACGGGAGAAGGGCCATTCTCTACGTTGGGTCCAGAAACTCATTACCAAGATCAGCTCTTTCCTAGGCCAGTCTACAGGACTGAAGGTGCTCCACAGAGTTGGCGCCTCCCTTATCCTGCACAGCCCCAGTGTTCAGACTGTACTGAGAAAAATTATAATCGGTTTTGGTTCCAAGTTTTAACAAGCTTTTAGCTTTAACTAATGAAATGCTTTTAAAAGGATGCAACTGCACCTGCATTGGAGTCCCTTGATTTTTGTGTGCATTCATTTTCACTTACGCATTGAAGAAAACAGGTATTTCTCTACTAAGAAGAGATAGTTTTACATGGCTTACAAGTCAGATGGATGCATTACATGACCTACCACAGTTGTTCTGCAAATCTGCAAGGCAGGTGGCTTGCCCCTGCTCCTTTTTGAGATGAAACATGTGGCCATACAGCTAAGCTTCTTGGAACTGGAATTACGAACCTTTTAGCTTCTCAATAGATTGAAAAGCAAAATGCTTTCAATTGTAGGACCTTGCTCCCTCAAACTGCATCAGAAAAGGAATTACCCAAAGTGACAAAAGCTCTCTCTGCCACGGACTGACAGCCTAGAATTAGTCTGAAACATGTGGCTCTGCAAAACTGTTTCCAGATTGTAGTGCTGCTCCTGACACTCAGGCCCCGTTCAAACACAAAAGTTGTTTTACTTACTTTCTTCTACCACTATATAATCCCCATGCCTCCTTTTCTTGTTGCTGAGTGTGGAAGCAGATATTCCAGCCAAAAAGTATTAGCAGTGTAACTTACATCCATGAAAAAAGTGTGAAATGTGTTATTACGCGAAAGTACCTGTGCATGGCACCCAGAATTACACCTCTGTGTGTGTTCTGGGGGAAATTCCACCCCTCTCCCAAATCCTGTAGTCTTTTTCTTGAACAGCAGAGAAGTGGTGCACAGACTGGGCTTCTGCCTAGGAGAAAAAAAGACATTTTCTTTCTTCCCTTATTCCCCTCAGAGCTGACATAGCTGCTGATCATGCTTTCTTCCCAGTGTTTCAAAAATTCATGTGTTCCCTGGTCTGGACAGCTTGTGAGATTTTATGGAAGCCTAATGCCTGCATGAGGAAGAGGATGAACATGGACACCCTGATTGGTGCCAGTGTGGACTTTTTAAGTCAGTTATGTGAATATTTCTTGAGTGTTACAAAAGACTCAAGTTAATTTGTATGAAATTAACCCCACAAGTGCTATATGCCCTTTCCTGTTTTCCAGGAACTGGGATTGAAACAGTTATTCCCTCTGCTATTACTGAATAACTTTCCAAAGACTCCCCTGGGAATGGGCTGACTTGGGAAAGGGGAAAAAGCAGTCTTGCTGCCAGCTGTTTGCTACTGACTCTAGCTGCCATCAACCAACCATTGCCTCATGGCACCATCCAGGTTCAATAAGCAATTACTCATAGAATTATAGAACCATAAAATCATAGAATGGTTTGGGTTGGAAAGGACCTTAAGATCCAACCCCCCTGCCATTGGCAGGGACACCTCCCACTAAACCATGTTGCCCAAGGCCCTGTCCAACCCAGCCTTGAACACTGCCAGGGATGGAGCATTCACAGCTTCCTTGGGCAACCCATTCCAGTGCCTCACCACCCTCACAGTAAAGAACTTCCTCCTTGTATCCAATCTAAACTTCCCCTGTTTAAGTTTGAACCTGTTAACCCTTGTCCGGTCACTACAGTCCCTTGTGAAGAGTCCCTCTACACTGCAAGTTTGAAAAGTGTTTAAGCAATTTTCAAGCTCATTTTTAGTGCCTAAACATTGTGCTGTGCAGGGCACTGCTTTCCGGACTTTGAATATTGCTACTGTATGGGTTTTGGTAACAATCTGTGAGAGAGCACAGATAAAGGTTGCTGATAAAAGGCACCTTTTCAAACATGCAAACTGAGAATAAAAGGCCTTGCTAAAGTTCTCCCAATTAAAACAACAACAAAAGGCCTTGATGAGACATACTGAACAGAATCTGTGTCTAGAATTTTTACTAATTGGTGATTTACACTATTGTCTGAATGCACCCGTCATGGGATCAGAATACATCCTGTGCTTCGTAATGCAGACATGGTATGCTGGGATTTGCACAACCACATTTCTAGAGCAAGCTGTGCTTATTTTAACCTGCTGTGGCTGGGAACATGTGTGTGCCACAGGGAAAGGGAGCCTACACCAGGCAAGTGGCTAACTGGCTGGGAGACGTGCTGTGCCTGGATCAGGGTTTGCTTTTCAGCCTTCTTGCAGGTCAGTTCTGACTCTTCCTGTTTGTTCTTCACAGAGTGCCATCCTGCTTGTAGCTCTGGTCAAAGCAGTTCTGCTGAGAAATCAGGACTTGCGCTTATTTCTCTCCTCAGAGGATAAGGAAACCAGGACCAGGTGGAAGCACTGTGACTAGGCAGGGCATTAAGCTAACTAGGAGAATGTGTTATATTTTCTGGAGCACATGGACACAAAGAAGTGGAGCCTGGCTGCAGGCCAGCACAACTCCACACAAAGACAAGATCACACAGACTGAGAGAGAAACCACACAGCAACTGCTGCAGTGTAAGTTACTGTAGTGCAAAATGATTCCAGGCTCTAAGAGGAGTCCAAGCCACCAAGAAATTCACCAGTCAAGCCAACATCAGCAACTGCAGATCCTTCTAGATCAGTGCAACAGGGGTTGCACTGGTATAAATGCTGTGTGTCGGTGCATTCAGAGACAGGAAAATACGGAAGGAAGAGAAACAAAGGGCAGAAACAGAGATTGCCCTAAAGGGGAACTTACTTTCTTACAGAGCAATCCTGAAAGCAACAATAAGGTACTAAACAACAAAGCACAGCTAAGCAAATCACTGCTACAGAAGGTCACAGTCTACCTTCCCCCACAACCACCCTCAGTGGGAGGCTTATTGTGGAGCAACAGATGCAGAGCCAAATTGACAGCCAAACCTGGGGATCTGCCCATTTCCCTGGGATGGATCTGACATCCCTGGCTCTCAGGATGAAGACAAAGGGTGAGGGAACAGAAATATTACGATTGCCGTTCTACAGAGGAGAAGAAATAGCAGTGGTGTTAAGGCTATCTGCACAACAGGACAGCTTTATCAGTGCCGGAATAGCAGCGTGCTATCCTGTGAAGCATGTCCAGCGAGGACAGAGCTATTTCAGTAAAACTGGAATATTTTTTGTAAGCAGGGTAACACCCTCCTGAATGCAGTGAGGAGTGATGCAGCCACAAGCAATGCTTTTGACAGTTTAACACTCACTAGCCCAGAAGCCCCTTCCCACTTGCACACTGTGTTAGCTGGGGACAGCAGCCCTTCCCTCTCCTCGCCAAGAGAACTGGATTGGTTCACCTGATTCAGACTTTTTGTGTGACCTGGGATAAAATATTTAGGGGAGTGCTCTACCAGGGTGCTGCTGGAGTGGGAGAGGTGTGCTTTCCCACCAGCTACAGTCACTGACTTCTCCCTTCCCACCGTACCAGATCAGCAGCAGCAGCAAACGCAGCAAATGCAGAGGATTCTGGCTTTGCTCTCACCATTTGGTCCAGCTCTGGCTCCTCTCCCTGAAGCCCCAACTTTCACTGTGCTGATCCTGCTGAGAAGCCTCCAGGCAGCTCAGTTTGCCTCCTTATCCCAACTAGCATGGCTCTGCAAGGAAAAGCTCCAGCAATACATGGAGAAAGGGAAAAAAAGGCCATCTGTCACAACTGCTCACTCTGAGGAAATCATTCAGGCAGCAACAGCAGAGCTTTTTTGCTGTCTGACATACATCTCCCACAGGGGCTTTAGGATTATGTTGACCATTGCTTTTTAAGAAGAGACTAAGTTTCCCAGAATTTGGGAATTGTTAGCCTGTGACAAATAAATCACTGCGCTTCACTTGTTTTAATACCAGTGGGGAAATGGCGCTTTTTAAAGCAGATGAAGAAAAGATTATGAATTAAGAAGAGAGGAAACAGATTACAGGCAGCTCAATCCTTTCCTTAAGAAATCTCTGGCAAAATGAAGACTCTTCAGATAACTAGATGGCCCTCCCTTTACTGTAATGTACGAAGGTGTGCTCACACCCCCTACTTGGAGAGCTTAATTTAGGAGTTATAACTACTACATTCAAATTAGTCATGAGCGATTCAGACTGCTCAGACCTGATTCCTCAGACAATGGAGAAGGAGTTGTGACAGGCATTAGGGTATGAGCAGCCTGAACATGGCCTCACACTCCCTAGATGTGTTCTCCTGACACCCCCCTAGAGTGGGAAGTACCATTTCCACCCATAGACAGGAAAAGATGCCTTTGTCTGGAGCACGCTACCAACAAGCTGCTTCCACCAGCTTATCTTGATTTTGCCAGAATTTACTTTGGCCCAGAGCTGCCCTTTTTCCACACAAAATCCTCACTGAACTACTGCAAGCATTATTCAGTGTAATTCTTTTTCACTTATGGAAAGGTCATAAGCCATCTTATACTGATAAGTGCAGATATTTTAAGGCAAAAGGGAATTTAGATTTCTCAACAATGGGGATTTTAACATGTACTGCTTGCCAATTTAATGAGCGCATCCAAGAAATATGACTCAAGTCTCCATGTTTCTTGAAGCTAGGAACTGTCTTGTCTGCTAAACGTGCCAGACTTTTCCATGGATGTGACTTGGCTGCTATTTTTGCTCTCCCTGCATTATCTTGAATTAGATTGCAGGCACAATGCAACCTAAATACATATACACAAAGATATAATTTTTTTTGTTGGCATGTTATGGAATTAGGGAAAGTGACCTTAGTTTTATTTATGCACTTCTTTTCACACTGATTTTCTGGCATTTTAGCAGATGATTCCCCAAAAGAATGTTCTTTTAATCTCATTCAATCCCCAGCCCACCTCTCTTGACTGCAGCAAAGGAAATTCCAGTGTCTAAGCAACTGATCCTCTTCCCTGGAAGTGTCAGACGTTTTGGGCCACATGGGGAGATAAAGAGTTCTTCTGCTGACTCATTTGGCAGCCAGATCAGGTGGGTTTCCTTAAGTCCAACACAGGGCTAGAAAAGGGGCTAGGAAAAGCTAAAGGGGGAGGGAGGAAAGGGGGGAAAACCGGGGCTCTCACAGAAACCAGTTAAGGAAGGACCTGGTCCTATTTGTTCTTCCAAATATTCAACATGCAGAAATACAACACGCAAGACACCAAGATTTGCCCCATCAGAGAGCTTACATGAAGGAGTCAAGAAAAGCAAAGGTCAGACACTGTGCATCCAAGAATGATCTCTGGCCCTTGGAGCTTTTGCCTTGAAATACATATCCAAGATGTCAATAAGCTGAGAAGTATTTTATTGTGGAACTAGGCAAAGAAAGGAGCAGTGAAGAGGCACTTAGATGTATACCAAATCTTCTATCACAGGCTTCCTGCAAATATCTTAGTGGCACAGTTCTGGATCTATTTATGCAACCAGGTCCCTCACTACAGCAAGAGGTAATAGTTGACTGTTTCCAAAAGCAATGTTGACTCTTAACACATTAGGTTTCTTGGGGGTGCTGGATCCTTAGACTGTAAAGCCTGGATTCAAAGAGACATGTAAGAATCTGTTTTGCTAATGTGATCATAGACCTTTGTGAAACCTTATCTCAGCCATGAGCTTGACTGATAGTCAGTATACAAAGCAACATCAACACAAAATGATAACAAAGATAAGTACTACAAAAATAAACTAACTCAGATAAAGTTAAGAAATCCACATCAACTAGTGGAACAACCCTGTTCTTTCTATTGTTTTTCCACACAGCTGTATGCAGGGCAATGCATTCCCAACAAAAGAAAAACCAGCAAGAATACTCATGGAAGTCTGTATTCTCATGAACGTTTGCACCTGAATAGCAGATCCTGACATCTCTGAATGCTTTCTGTAGGCCTGGGAGTAGAATTGCTCTCAATGGGATTTAAGGGACACAGTGCACATCACAAAGTTTATCTTTGCAGGTCTTCTACGTTGCTATATCCTGGCATGATTCTTTTGTGAAGTAGTACCTTTCCAGGCAATTTTTTACAGTATTTCTAGGTATATATTATTATAGTGGGATTTTAAGCTTGTTGGAATAGTACTACCCGATTTCATCTATCCCTGAAACACCATAAACTTTCAGTATTACAAAAATAACAACTCAACTGATCTATATGTAACCTGTATTACCTGGCCTGTCAGTTCTACTGTGAATGCACAAATAAAGACTTTGTATCTTGCTGCCACAGTATCATCTCAAAAGCACTCAGAAAACAGACAGGATTTGTCAATACAGAGGTTTGCACTCTAAGAAATAGTGTCTGAATTGTAACATTCAAAGATGAAGAAGATATTTGAGTATAAACTATTAATGGAAATACCTCAACCATTTCACTGGGAAGCATGATTCATTCTTATTAAAATGAATTTGCTACTAGTAAATATATTGCTAAATCTTACCTGAAAGCCACTTTCTAGTGTGACTTCTAGAAACAGGAATTGCACCTCATTCCTCTGGGCAAAGATGGAACTTGGAACACACCCGGGAACATATCTGGGTTTATTGCCAGATACTGAAATGGCACACTGAGAGACGGGTGAATTCACATTCTACTTTTGTGGTCCATCTTCTGACCTGTGCAATGGACCCTTGTTTGTCTCATAATCGATCACCACAAAACTGACTTTCAGGTGAAAGTGGTGCTGTCTTTCCCATTTTGATAAATAGATGGTAATAATCTTTTATTCACACACATACCCCTTATTTTATAGAGTTTCCCTGTGTCACCAGTTATAAAACCAGAAGTTTTCTGCTTCTTACACAAGAGGGGTAGTTACATTGTATGGTATTACAAATGCATGTCTCTGTTTAAGATGAAAAATTAACCACTGTGAGCTATAAAAGCAGGCCCTTTTCATATTTTTGGTGAATTTAGCTGCTATTTTGAATGGTTTACATTTATCAAAATATTTTCCATTTCAAACACCAGCCTTAAAGGAGACATCTCTGAATTTTAAAGCAAGTCTACAGTAAGCTCAAGGTAGCAGCTTCTACTGTTAAATATTTTTAAACAGAGCAGACTTGAAAAAAGCCAAGTTGTTTTCTGGGTGCAGCTAGATAAAGTGATAACAGTCTCTTTAGATACTTCCTCCTTTGCCCACAAACATGGGAAATATCATTACAGAAGAAGCACTTTCATCTCAGTACTCTTTCATGGCAAAGAACCACTGTTGAAAGGTATCAAAAGGAAAAAGGACACCCGCCTTCCCATTCCTTTTATATATCTGTATCTCTGTATTCATATATAATCAGTTCAAGTTTGAAGAGCTGACAAACTTGATGACAGAAACATTATGGTATGTGCCAACTAGTACAGCATCACCTCAACGAACAATCACAGAACAGCTGAAGTTGGAAGGGATCTCCAAAAGACATCTGGGCCAACAGCCCTGCTCAAGCAGGGCCTCCTAAAGCCAGTTGCCCAAGACCATGTCCAGATGGCTTTTGAGTATCTCCAATGGTAGACTCCACAACTACTCTGGACAACCTGTGCCAGTGCTCAGTCACCCTCACTGTAAAACAGTGTTTCCTGATGTTCAGAGGGAACCATCTGTTTGGTTCCAGTTTGGGCCCATTGCCTCTGGTCCTGTCACTGGGAATCACTGAAAAGAGCCTGGCTCTGTTCTCTTTGCACTTTCCCTTCAGGTATCTGTACACATTGATCAGATCCTCCTGAGCCTTCTCTTCTCCAGGCTAAACAGGCCCTGCTCTCCCAGCCTCTTCATCATAGGAGAGATGCTCTGATACCTTCACCATCTTTATCACCCTTCTCCAGACACTTCAGAGAGGCATCTCAGCATGCTGACTTCCTAGAAATGGCTTGGGGATTTCTCCATAATGGTGACCTGTAGGCACTTTCTTGCTTACATGCAAGTGCTGGAAGTAACCTCCTAAAACCTATTTTGCTGATTTTGTGATCCCTTTCCATCACACCACTCATGCCCTTTGCTCAGCTAACCTGTCATTACATCCCTCTGTCGTTCTTGATTTAAAGCTCTCCTGATGAAATCAGCCATCCTATTGGCAAAAATAGCTTTATCGTGCATCTCTCCCAAGCAGACTCTTACATGCAAACAAACAGAACGCAAAACCCTGTTGCCAACACCAGTTCTGCGGCTAATTATTGGCTTGTCCTGTTAGTGGCCTCCTCCTCACTCCCTCTCCCCTCACCAGCAGGCCTGAAACCACCACCTGGGCTCCCATGCCCATGGCTGTATTTCCTTGGCAGTATCATTTGCGACCACGTGGAGTAACAGCAGGAGGTCATAGTCTAGAGGGCTGGACAAGCTTCAGTAGTTCCTCCACTCCACAGAATCCCAGATCCTGGCTCCCAGAAAGCAGCAAACCCATCTGGACAATTGGTTGGGTTGACAGATGGGTGCCTCTGTCCCCTGCAGCTGGGAGTCACCCATTACAATGACTTGCTGTTTATTCCTGGTAAATCTTGCACGGTTTGGAGTTAAGTGGACCATGCTTTTTGCTTGAAGACACATCTAGCTCCTCATCAACTCAGAGCAGTGAGCCTATTTTGCAGTTGTCTCAGGTGGGGCAGGAACCTTCTTGCTGCCAGAAGTCCCTGGCTTCCATCCTTCCCCTTCTCTAGAGGTTTGCTTACCTTAATAGTGCGAGGTAGACACTGCCTGCTTCCTTGCTGCAGATGGGATCTGAGGCTCTTCAAGCTGTTAAGTTTCAGAGAAAATCCTGTCCACCTCCCTTTCATCTTCTGTGATGTGGTGCAGGCTGCCCACTGCATTCTGCAACTCCTACATTTGGCAGCACAGCTTCTCCAGGACAGCACCCTTCCTGAAGAGCAGAGGGACATCATTCCTGGCCCCACAGAGTAATCCCAGCCACTCCCTGTCAACCAGGATTTGGAGGGCTGCATCAGCCATCTGGAGCTCAGTCTGTCTGGAAGCTGTATTGGGTTTGCATGGCAAGGTTTTGGTAGCAACAGGCCTATAGGGGTGGCTTCTGTGAGAAGTTGCCAGAAGCTTCTGTCCAATAGAGCCAGTGCTGGCGCAGCTGGTGAAGAAGCCATGGGAAGGACTCATGCTAGAGAAGTTCATGTCTCCTATGGGAGAACCCACACTGGAGCATGTGAGAGTGTGAGGAGTCCTCCCCTAAGAAGAATGGAGCAGCTGAGACAATGTGTGATAAACTGACCATAACCCCCACTCTCCATCCCCCTGCACTGCGGCTGGGGGAAGAGATACAAAATTTAGATATTAAGCACAGGAAGAAGGGAGGGGTGTGGGGAAGGTATTTTAGGATCTGGCTTTATTTCTCATTATCCTACTCTGATTTAATTGGCAATAAATTGAACCGAACTCCCCAAGTCGAGTCTGTTTTGCCAATGACTGTAATTGGTGAACTCTCTCTCTCTTTGTCTGGACCCATGAGCCTTTCATTGTATTTTCTTTATCCAGGCAAGGAAGGGAGTAACAGAGTGGCTTTGGTGGGTACCTGGTGTCCAACCAGAGACAGCCCATCACAGACGCTTTTGCCCTAGCAATATCTACCAGGAAAATTTCTCAAAACATCTACTGGGGAAACTGAAGCAAAACACAGGACTGTTTCATTTAACTTAGATTATGTATCCAACCACAGCAAAGCAGAGCAGATCTCAAGGGGAGACGATAACACTGCACTTTATATAAAACTGAGCTTTATACCATAATGCTGAGAAGGGCATCATTCCTTTCAGGCTGAGAAGTTCTATCCAACACCATCATTTGATACAAAGGCTAAAGGGAAGGAAAACACGGACCACTCCAAATGAAAAGGCAGATTCAGAAAACTGTAAGGTGAAAGGCTTTGAGAAAGCTGTTTGTATTTGAAAATTCCAGAATCAGATAATTTCTAAAAATATTTAAATAAAATAATTCATTTATGCAAATGCATTAACCCAGGAAGAACAAAACCCAAAACGCAAACATTCAGTATGAAGATTTTCTTTACAATAAAAATTCTTTTAGGAAGTATATTAAATGTGAAGAGCAAAAAAAAAAAGAAAGCATCTCAAAATTTATATTCAAGGGCATCACATTTTAGAACAATGTCTTAGACATCAATCGTTCATAAAGATTCACAAAGAAATTAAATATGCTATTCCATAAGAGAATAATCTAACTTACAGTTTAAGATGTAAGGCTTCACCGCAACATCTCCTAGCCTTCCCACCTGACTCTTTACATACCCAAACTGACTGATCTGTACATGCTCTCCTACAAGAATAATGCAGTGTGGTGGTCCTCAAACACACAGGTAGTGTTTAGGTTTCATTTTTAAGGTCCAACAAAAAAGTATTACTAGAGAGTGTTGTTATTATTTGTGACAATAAAAGCAAATTAAAAGCTAGGAGAAATAAATAAGTTATATTTGCCTGTCTAAGACTGAGGGAATGGATTCAACTATACCTTGCAGAAAAAGTACCTCTCTGCTAGCTATGCCATTGTATGGTTAGTCACTGCGCACAACTGGGACACTGCAACTCCGAATCACACACTGGACACACTCTGCTCCCTTTAAACAAAGCACGAACTTCTGGTGAAATAGTTGAGGGAAAAAAATAGTCAAGAGAACTATGCATCTCCATAGCTATCATATGCATAAGAACTATTCGCTTTACAGAGCTCCAGTTTTTTCAAAATACTGAATGTAATACTGATGACAATAGTATCTCTTAGTATCCTTATGCATCAAGTACACAAGAGAAAAACCCTGCCCCAAACACTCCATTTTCAACTACAAACCATTACCAGAAATCTCATATTTGCAGCACAGTTACCTGATGTTGCAGTCAACACATTAATTCTGCAGACACAGTTACAAGTACTTACTTAAAATGCAGATATAGTTCCTAAACATAAAGTGAAGCTTTATTTAAGATGACAAAGCTTTTGTAACAGTGCAGGGTGCAAATTTTCAGTACGAAGACATTCAGAAGATTTGTTGCTCAAAAAGGATCTTTTCAAACCCTGGTGGAGGTGTGTGATAAAATTCACTGAACTGACAATCCAGAATGGCACTGTCATCAACTGCAGAAGAGAACCAAAAGAAGGAATTAGAGAAGGAACACTTAGATGTTGATCCTCTAATACACTGTCTTACTAAGTTATACACCATGCCCAAACCAGGAAGAATATTCTCCAATTCATCCATTATATATATAATACATTTAAAAGACATACCTTCAACAAACATGTTAAAGCCCTACACACACACACACAGAGGAAATCATCCTTCTTTTCTGCTGTTTTCTTTAGTCAGTAATGGTCCTTGGTGCAGTTAATGGGAATGCTACCTCTGATTTCACTGTAAGCATTAGCAGGGCTTCAGACCATTTCCTCAAAATCCTCTACTCTATTTCTCCAGAAATCTCCAGACTAAGGACACTACTGACACCCATGGCAGAGGGGTCACCTCCTCACCTGCATATTTTTCTGTCCACTTTCTAATTCTGCTGGAGTGCCAGCTGTGTGCAATGATTTTTCGGGAGACTTACAAGGTTTCAGATGTCTGCAATGGTTGGTGTCAGACCATCTGTTTCAGCAAACACTTTCTGATGCAAAGCAAGCATCTTTGCTTCTTTAAGCTGAAAGTTAATGGGTTTTTTTACAATACCTCTTCCAGTGTTCGATCATTTTCATAATCCATGACACAAGTGTTTCTAGACGGAATGTAGATACACTTTATAGAAAAGAAACTGCCGAGGATTTTCACAGCAAAGCCTTCATATATTACATTAGCAAATGGAAATACCCAACCAGTCAGAAAAGCAAGATCTTTTTCAAAGACTGCTTTCCAAGATGAACCTGGTACACTAGCAATATTAAAACAGGAAAGCTTCAGCTCCATATTTTGGCTTAGAATTTAGGTATCTCAAAGGCAAGGTAGGAGTTTTTACTGGGCTCACTTAAAACTCCTACTAGCATATTTGTTCGGTTCTGCAGTACTTAGGCAGTGTTTGCATCTCACTTCCATGTAAGTGCCTGAGGTACAGCTGCTTCAGGGAACAACCTTTAAGTCCATTTTTCTGTTTTACGTTCTCAGGCTTGATACTGTGTTTGCCTGCCCTACGATATTTCTTTTTAAAAGGTATATGCAGTTCTGGTCTGAATTATGGATAGAGTAAATACTTACAGAACTCTCTTCTCTATGTTCAAATCCCTTCACGTGATTAGAAGTAGTTCACTTTAAATTAAGAACATCTATAGTTAAAGCTTATACTAAGTAACTGCCACAAAAAATTATTTGCAGACCTCAATTATTACACCTACAAGTAGGAGACATGATAATTATGATGAAATTATGCCCACTTGTGGATGATGATAGTAAGAGCCTGGCAATAAAAGGTCTGCGCATCCTCCAGGCATGGAACTTTTTTAGTGAGAGAAAAAATTATTTATGGTAGACTAACATGCCACCAAAAGTTTTCTGAGAGCAACCTGCACCCTTCATGCTATGTCACACCATCTCCAAAACAGAGGGAAGATGTACCACGGCAATTCTCCTCTTGCTGCTCATGCAGCGCTCTGCACGAGATCCCGCAGGGCTGCTGGGCAGTTACTGCCCGCAACAGCCTTTGAGCAGCGCCATCATGTGGCTTCAGAACACATCACAGTGATCAGACAAAATTTCCGCTCTAGCAACTCGGAAAGATAAAATTTGTCATGTACATTTATAGACTTCAAAGGCTCTAAACACACCTAGAGGATTTTCTTCCTGGTCATAAAATTCAATATTACAAATGTATCACGGGAACACGACCACAGTTCATCAGGAACCAACCATGACAGGAAAAAATTATCCACATCACATAGCTGATGGTATCCTAGCAGAGGCTACTACTTAGATAAAGCTCACACAGGACTAAAGATAAGCTGGGAATAGCTGTAGATGTAAAAGAGGGAATCCCAAGGAGCAGTTATCATTTGCTGTAAGTTACAAGCCACAAGTGTAGCTTTGATTACACACTGAGTTGGGGGAAGTGCTGCCCTTCAGAAGAGATGTTAAACAGAATTCTGACTACTGGGGAACTACAAAACCACCGCCAAGTTCTGGAAAAGTAAACTGTTAACACATGTCTGGGCCAAATTCCAACTCCCATAATTCATAAACTCTTCCTTAAACTGCCTTTGCAGGGATTAATTGGATATGGTATTTGTTTCTTGTTCAAAACTGCTGTGCTGTATTGATGGTGGCTGGCAAAACAGCTACCACAATTTGCTCACCAATTGCTGGATTTCAAAACTGGGCATCGATTTGGTACAGCAGCAAGGAGCTGTACCACTACACAGCAGCAGCTGTACCAGTGCTACATTAAAGTTATTCCAGAAGAAAATACAAACAGCAATTCAGGATCTATTTGCATTTAACACTGAATGTGTTTATGAAGTATGTGAAATTCACAGGTATAAATACCAAGCTTCTGAGAGAAAGCAGATTAGCCCACAAGCCTACATGAGTTTGAATTTGTTGTTTTTCTTTTTTCCATCTGCTTCACGTTTTTTTTTACCTGGCAATTTTCAGACTGAGTGCAGTAACTCCCCAGCCTTCTGGACCCATCCCAAGAAACAGTTTGAAAATCTCTGACTTACCATAGACCACTGGATAGACAGTCCCTCGGATTCCTGAAGCTGGACAATGCATGTTCTTCCCATTTAAATATACATTTAATTCTACATGGTCATATGTAATGCCCTAAAAGCACAGAAAATTAACAAAAAACCCATCAACAACAACTTTATACATGCAAGACTGCTGCTCAATTTAGCTTTCTTAGCCACAGGCAACTTTTAACACCATTATGCAAACCGCAGCATCCTAGAAAACCTCACATGAAATACTCCTGCAAAGGACAAGAAGTTAATAAATGACCAGTAACATTTGTATTTGCAGATACTCAGGATTCCTTAATGCTTACTCAGACTGGATGCAGCACAGTACTGCATACCATATCTCACTGAGTTTACAAAACAACTTTCCAAACTGTTCTTCAACATGTTCCTTATCAAATGTTAAGGATATATAAAATTTTCAATTATTTCAATATTAAGCAGTTTGTGGTCTTCTTGTTTATATCTCCTCATGGACATAACTTTAGTAAAGAGTGATCCGTCCATGCTTCCATACGGAAACCTCTCTCAGCACATTTTACTCTGCCAGCAGCAGGAGATCATGGTTTCATACACAATGCTATAAATATGTCAACTACACAGCAGAAAGCAAACACTAACAAGGTAATAAATTACTTGTTAAGTAAATGACTTCTGTCACTGTTTTGGTATGGCTGAGTGTGACAATCTGTGTTGTCCCTCAGTACTTCAGAAATCTATTTCTCTGACATAATAAAATAAACGAAAACTGGGGAATTAGCAGCAATACATCAGCTACTTTTCACAGAATCACAGAATGGCTTGGGTTGGAAAGGACTTAAAGGCCACCTAGTTATAGCCCCCTTGAAGCTGGTCAACATAGGATGACCAAATGCTGAAACAGTCTGCAACCATCCAATAAAACAATTTCAGAAGGGGATTAAAAGAATAATATAGTATCTGAGGGCAAAGGATGGAGGCATCAGCTTAGCTCCTTAGGACTTCTAAATACGAAATTTCTAACCATTGCTACAGGACACTGCGAGAATGACAACAGTAAGACACAACCCTTTGAACAAAGTTACTTAAAGATGGTTTGAGGAACCTGGAATAGCAAGGTACAAAAGAAGTCTTAAGATTCTCCATTTGTTCTCATTCTTAATAATCTTCCCAAGTGAGCATTACTCTCCTCCCCACTTCGTATCTCGCCTTCCCTATAAGTTTGGCTAAAAATACAATTCATTTATCATCCAGGGCCTATCTCTGCTCAGCTCCATCCTCCTAATCATTAACCTGTCAGCTATAGGATCTTGAGCTTGGCTGAGCATGGTACATAGCTCTGTAATGCATTCCAGCACATTATTTGTTCAGGAAGGTCCCATCTCAATGTAGGATCCTTGTGTTGGGAGTTATCCATCAGGTAGATACTGCAACCAGACTGCAGGAGAGCATTAGGGGCTACTTTTCAAACACGGGCAAAGCCTGTCCCTCGTTCACAAATATATCAATGAGAATGAAGACCACTGAAGTCTACTGATGTCCAGGCTGCTGATCCATCCAAACACAATGGGACTTTGTATCAGCACTTCCCAAACTGGGAGATGCAAGCTGAATAATTGTACTGAAATGGTCAGTCTGACCACAGAGCTGTAAATAAGGGGAATGTAGGAACATCTGGAAAGTAAAGAAGGCTTAAGGAACTTACCACCACATCACCTTCCTGAGGAAGGTTGTTTGCTGGTAGTCTATTTTTCTCTTCATTGTTGTAGTAGAGAGCTCCATCATTTCTCATCACCAGGCTATGGACATCTCGACCAAGTGGAATTTGATTCAAGTTTGCTTTCTGAGTTGCAACTCCAATACCCCAAATCCCTACAATGTGACAGTAACATGGTAAGAAAACAAACAAACAAACTTACTTCACTATTTTGAAGACTGCCTGAATCAGGACAGAATACAGAATGCGTTTTTAACTAGTGCCATAGCCATACTACTACTATCTCTTGGACATAATAGAACTATTGTGGGTTAGCCCTGGTAGGTAGCTAAGCACCAAGCAGCCACACATTCACTTCTCCCCCAGAGAGCCCAGTGGGATGGTGGAAAAGGGAAGAAAGACTAAAACCAAGAAAATTTTTCTTGTGGGTAAAGGCAAAAATTGTTTAGCAAGGAGAAGTGGAAGAAAGAAAGAAAATAAAACAAACCAAAGGAACGTAATAGCAATCACTCACCACCTCCCACAGCCAATTCCCAAGCAAAAGATGGCTAACCTCACTAAAGCCCCTCCTTCTCCCATCTGCTGCTTAGCATGGCATGGAAGATCTCCTTCGGTAGATCAGGTTATGTGCCTGGCTGCGTCCCCTCCCCACCTCTTGCACCCCTGCTGGAGGGTCAGAGTGAGAAACAGAGAAGGCCTTGATGCTGTGTAAACACTGCTCAGAAATAGCTAAAACATTAGCCTGTTATCAGTATTGTTTTGGTCACAAATCTAAACCACAGCATCACAGGAGCTGCTATGAAGGAAGTTAACTCCATCCTGGGCAGACCCAGTACAAGCAGCCAATAGAAGTAACCAGCATGTATCCTGAAAAAAAATCCAGAGAATTGTAATCACTTAGCTTAACTTTTATTCCCAGAAAAATATGAAAAGAGGCTCTGAAACTGTAGGAGGATGTAAAAAAAATAAATCAAACTAGCATGGATTTGTGAACAACACTATTTCCTTTTCCAGCTGGTGAGACTATTCTTAGGGAAAAAAAAGAAATTGTAAATACAACAGATCTTGATTTGGTAATACTTTTGAAACTCATACAACATTGAAATAGTCAGATTATGAAAACATGGTCTAGACCTTTTCAGATTACAAAAACATGGTCTAGACCTTTACAGCAATATAAATGCACAACTGGTTAGAAAACTGTATTCCAGGACTACTCATCACGCCAAATCAAATCAAAAAAGATGATTCAAGTGGGGTTTGAGGTTTTGCAGTGAATGCACAAGGTCAGATACTGTTCTATATTCATATCAATTACTTAGGTAACGTGATGACTTGCTTGTTAAATGTGCTGCCAATACCAACCTGACAGGACTGCAAGATTTTCAGAGGCCCCTCAAGTTTTAAATGGTCCTGACAAATTGATAAGAGGTCTGAAGGAAAATGCATTTGCTTTTCCTGAATTATGAAGAACAGCAGGAATAGTAAGTGGCACAAATACAACAGTGGCTTGGCAGGCAGCTCACAGAATATTATATGGGGGTTATCACAGACCATATGCTGAGCATGAGTCTGTGCCCTGCTGTCATGAAAAACTTCTGGACATATGGCACATATAAAGCCTACACATTGTATGTACAACAGATGAAGGATATCTACTGCTGCAGCAGCAGGAGCAGAGCATCCATTTTAAGCATTATACCTCAAGACAAGTTAGTTCAATTGGAAATATTTCCAAAGAAACAACAAAACCAATCAAAAATGTAAAAACATCACCTATAAGGAGACAATAAAAAAACCCCAGCAAACCAACCTGGGGCTGTTTAATCTGGAGAAGGCTAAAATGAGGCAAAAATATAATAAAATTACTTTCAAAAGAAAAACTGTAAACCAATTTACTCTTTTTCTTACATGCCCAGGATGAAAAGGACAAGAGTGTGAATAAGATTCAGATTACACTCCTAAAACTTTTCCAATAGTCAGGGTGACCCCTTAGATGACTGCACAGGGAATCAACGTTTTAAGCTAAGTGATGTACAGTCCTCCTGCCGTGAGGCACAGGAATAGACAAGACACAGCTTGTCTTGTCTATTCCTGTCACAAGGACCAGGAGAGTTTATTTCCTATGTTTCTCAAGCATAAGAACATGGATATGTACCTGTGTGAGCAATGGCCATATATAAATAACAGCTGCAGTGGGTTCCTCCCTGAACATACAGGATACTAAAATTGCCAAACTAAGATTGATCTGGGGTTTACATACAGTTTAAAACCACGCAACTGTTTGACTGCAAGGTGTTTTGGACAGATTTGTGTTCATGCTGCCTGCATTCCAACCCAATTGAACACAAAAAGCCCTTACCCAGACAGAGCCAGGTTCAAACTCCAGCTGGTACTGTAAGGCCTGTTTGTTTCTGAAACTAACACTTCACTTCTTCCCTTTCCCTATGTACTTCTGGAAAGAACCACTTCATTTTCACAGTGTCTGTTATTTTTAAAAATACAAGGTGATTTTTAATGTCAGAAAACAGGCAAGCCTGGAGCATGCTCAGTACTAGTGAAGTTGACTGTATTAGTAAAAGCATAATGCTTCCAAATTCCATTCACTTTCAGCTGCCTTGCACCATATCTATGCAAAACAAAGAAACAGGGTGCTGAAAGGCTTCTTTGATAAGGTGGTGTTGGAGTAAGTGCTGCGTGTTTGATTTGAAGAGAGAAGTGTAGCACAAGGAGTGTTACCCTTACTTGGGCAAACACAGTGCACATTAAACGCAAATGGAGGTAGACAAATAACTATAAATACTGCTGGATAAACTGCACTATAAAAAAAAACCACTTCACAGCAACAGTATTTTACGTGGCTACAAGCATTTATTTACCAAAAAACATTTCTAACATATGCTAACTGAAAAACATGCATATAACAGCATATAACACAATATGGTGTTTTTTAGTGTGTGCACTCTTTTAGTAATATACTTATCATGTTTTTTAATATTTCAGAGCCACAATAAAAAAGAAAAAGAAATGTTAAAAGAAATGATCCTGTTACACAGCATCAACTTATAGACCTCTCCAACATTCACAAGTTCAAGGATGCAATCAGAAAGATTCATGTGCTCAGCACTGGAGATACAACCACCCACAGGCAAACCAACACGCTTTCCAGCTTTAAATTGTACATTTTTGCTGACTAACCTGTG
Source organism: Agapornis roseicollis (assembly GCA_002631895.1). Classification (NCBI taxonomy): domain Eukaryota; kingdom Metazoa; phylum Chordata; class Aves; order Psittaciformes; family Psittacidae; genus Agapornis; species Agapornis roseicollis. The sequence goes on from NDXB01016844.1 coordinate 172,341, forward strand.
GACTGGATTTTAAACTCAAAATAGCTCTTGTTCTGATGCAAAGGTGCATTGGCTAAGCAGCCTCCCGTGCCACATATTCTTCTGCCGTTTTTAACAATCACAACATCTGTTCCTGCAAGAAGAAAAACACCCACAAGACTTCAAAACATCTTTAGAAGTCTGGAAGCAGCCCTTAAAAGCCCTAAACACTCAGAACTGTTTTTGTTCTTTCTGCCCATGTAACAGCTTCATTAGCCTGTGAGAATTATGATGATAGGCTATGCTTTGAAGTAAGAAAAGGGAGGCTAGTTCATCTTCCAACTAGGGTTTATTTACTTAAAATCTATACATTGCTCTAATTTCGCCTCATGGGTTTCACAGCACCATGCTGATTACAACCTTTGCTCAGCCACATCAGAAGCATAACTTACTATTCAGTCAGAAAGGGTTCACTGCGAGACCGGAACCCTGTACCCTGTCTCTATACACTGGAGGAAAAATGCCTGCCACGAGAAGAAAAGGCACATTGGGCAGAAACACTGGATGGAACTGCAAGGTGTTTAGTTGTTCTCTGAAAAAAAAAACAAAAACCCTTTTATTAGAAACATGACTGCCAAAACAGCAGAAAAGAAGCTCTCTGCCAAATTTTTCTTCTCCAGTGGAACACTTCATCTTTAGGCATTGTTATCACTGTGAGGAACATGGGAACATGGCAAACATGTTCACTGATACAAATGAATAAAACCAAACTAATAATTGTTTGAGTGGTTGGGATCAGTCACACCGCCTTCCCCCTAGCTCTATCCCCTGCTCTGCTGCAGCTGACCCACATCCCTTCTCTCCTCTACAACGCCCAGGCGTAGCTTTGCGGCCAGCTCACCCTCAACACGCGGTAAGGACCAGACTCCCGTGGCTCATTCTGCATCTTCACTGCTGTAACTCTCTGCTCTGAATCACCATCCCTTGTGAAATGACCGATTTCAGTCCTATCAGGCTGCCTTCTCTTCTCAGGGCACCCTCCATAACTGAGGTGCACCCCTACATACACATTCTGCTAATAAGCCTCAAGTGAGGTTTCTTCCTGAAAACTGCCAAATCCTCCCAAGGAAATAGCCCAAAAGCGACTTCCCCAGCACACTTCACTGGGAGGAGAGAGGGCGCCTGGGGCCGGGCACATTCGCCCTCGGGCCGGTATGGTTACACGGTATTAAGACACGCTCAGACCGCCCAGGTACAACCGTCCCACTCGCCTCGCGCGTCAACTCCGCCGCGCCGCGGACCCGCGGCCTTTCCACACCGCCGCCAACCCTCATTCTCCGCTCTCCCTCCAGCCCCACGGCCCGTCACGGGCTACTCAAGGCGGGGCCGAAGGGAGACCAGGTGCCGCCTCACCCAGCTTACCCATGCGCTGCGTGTCGAGGTGCACAGCCGGCATCTCCTTTAGCGGGATGTGGCCCGCACTACCATCCCGGCACCACGAGAAGCAGCACAACATGGAGGCGGCCATGACTGGCCGTACCCCACCGCACCGCGCAGGCGCAACAGCGGCCAGTGGGGCGGGCGGGAGGTAGCTGGGCGGGCGAGCATTTCTTCGCTTATGCCCGCCCCGGCGCGACATGGCGGGAGGCGGCGCCCAGGACAGGCTGTGCATGGGGACTTCGCGAAATCCTATACAGCCTGAAAAATAAAATCCCATTAAACCTCCGTCTTTCCTCAGGAAGTGAAAATTCCGGTGGAAGCGAGTGCATGACAGAAACCCTCTACTTCCCTGCGGCTGAGGGGAAACATGGTGGTGGCTTGAGGTGTCAGTACACAAGCCTCTGCATGCAGCCACCTAAAGAACAAGGTATACATATATGTATGTGTGAGAATATATATATACATACACATGAATGAAAGAAGAAACTGATCATGATGGGCAGATAGTGTGCATCCCATCAGCACACTTCACAGTGCTGGGCCACATGGAAGGGCCTCCTTCATGGAAATGTACTGGGCAGTTATTTCTGCCTCCAAGTAACAGGAGCCCCATAAGAACCCCATTCATTCATTCATTCATTCATTCATTCATTCATTCATTCATTCATTCATTCATTCATTCATTCATTCATTCATTCCCCTCTTTATTTTAATTCTTTCTCAGAAAAGTCTACAGACACAGGGCTCCTCAAAGCAAAGGTTTGTGCAGCCGGGGCCAGCTACCATGGTTGCCCCAATGGTGTCTGCTCCCTGTGCGTTTCCCTTTCTCCTCATCTTCCAGACCTGTCTAGTTTGTGAGTGTTATTTTTTTGGGTCCTGTTTGCTTCTAGAGCACCTCCTCACTCGTTCAGAAGCTTTGGCAAGTGTGAAACTGAACCACAAAGACTGCTGCAATGAAAATCCAGTATGCTATCAATGCACTTTGCAGTTACTTTGCATAGCATGCTTTGGGACCAGCTTTGTGTCCCTTTCATAGAGGCAGAATGCCACTTAATTAAAAAAGCTGTAGGCTTGCTTGTAGCCTTGGGTTAAACAAGTGTTTCTTTAGCAAGAGCCCTACAGCATCCAAACAGGGGCCACAAACTGTGCTCCAACAAGTATAACAAATAGTGATAATATGGCTATAGAAGCCCACCTGTATCTACTTCACATTTTTATTTATCTACATGTTGTGCCATACTAAAATGTTTTGCAGATAATTTGAATGCTTACATTTAAAGGTCTGTTTCCTTCCAAACCAATCTTGTTTCTCATGATTTTGTGACATTTCACCTACAAAGCTCCCTTACTGTTTTATTACAGTATATAATATGATGCAAGTAATGTAACCCTTGTGGTACAGCATTATCTATCTTTAGGAGGGTAAGGGGTTAAAAGAATATCCAAAACCCCTTGTTAAAAGAAATCCTCCTAGCAACAAATATCTTATTGGTCTGGATGGGGTGTATCAGTCACACTTACCCCATTACTTGAAACATGAGGTGAAACACTGTCTTTCTCAAAATTGTGCCTAAAACCAATCTGATTTTAAGAGCAGCTTTAAAATACGCTTCCTTTCTTTTATTGAACTTGCTGTTACAGCCCATAAACATTTGGGGTGAAGAGCTCACTTCCTTAAAATATGCCAAATGGGATTAGTCTTGAACTTCTAAGAAGTACATATTAGGTGGAAGCTGATGTTTATTTATTTCGTATGGAGGGCATCATGATTCTTATTGGCGGCTTGTTGTTCACAAAATTAGTCCCATTTAAATCACTGCGGGATTTTTATTGTCTGTCACACTGCGGGTTTCTTACAGTAAATCCTGAAAGACAGATGTTAATATGGTTAAAAAAACCCTAAACCCCAAACTTAGGAGACTCAAACTCCAGATGACTCCCCATCCCATTTTTTCCCTCTGAGACCCAGTAAGTCCTTTCTACTCCAAAAGAAGCACTGGAATATAAACACATCTCACCACATGAAGTCAGCATTGCCAAATCAGTTGGACTCCCAGGAGATGGGGCTTTGGGGAGCAGTAGCTGACTGTGCCTTCCTGCCAGTTTCCTGCTCCGCTTCTTTCTTAACTTGAGAGGCTGGTTTTACAGGTGAGCAGACTGCAGCACTTACGGGTAAAGTGCATGCCACAGCTTGGAAAAGTTGCCGGTGCTTCTTTGGCGCACACTGACTCCAGTGCCGATGTGCTCAGCAGGCAGGAAGCTCCGGAGGACCAAGGTCAGTGCAGCCCTTATCCCTACGCCCATTCTCTCTCCCTGCAGGAGTGGAGCCTAGCTGCTGAGCACCCTGTCAGCAGCTGGTGATACAATGAATTGTGCAGGAACAGCAGCAAAGATGTTTGTGAAGGCTCCAGTGCTAGACAAAATCAAACAGATAATAATATTGGTCCACTGAAAGTAAAGGCAAAAGTCAGCTGGTAAGAAACATCACTTATCCATATGCCCGTCTTGGAGGATGAGGAGAGCAATTCTAGCAGGATAGTATTTTATTTGTAAATGTGCTTCTCAGCCTGTTCAGAGCATATTTGAACACTGAAATTTTTACAGTGCACAAAGGACTTCCCCAAGGAAGTGAAGATCTGGGCTCCAGTATTTAGAAGTATAACTGTGCTTGGTAGTGAAGGGTTAATTCAGCTTCTGTCTTTCTTGAATGTGCATTTCTTTCACTGGGGAGGCCAAGTATTTAGGACCCTCCCACACCGGAAGCAAAATTATGCTCAGCATGCCTAAACATGTTTGTTGCTCACAGGGTTTTAACTTATTTCCTTGAACAGTAGCAGCAGAGACATTTTGTCTGGGAACCACGTTAGAAGAACAGGAAAATGACCCGTCCCGTTTCACAAATGCAGGCGTTTTTGGAGGTCCTGCCGAAAGAAAATGATGGTCATTGACTTGTTTTGTTCTCTAGCTCACAGCTTCGTTCAGGAAATACAACTGTCTCCCATTAGACCCACAAAGTAGATCTACACTGGCTGCAGATGAGTATGTTTCAGAAAGGTTCCCTGATACCGCCAAATTTGTGTGAGAGAGGAGAACTCTCACCCATTTTTTCAGTATGTAATGCAACACAATGAACCAGTTCTCAGAAAAATAATTCCTCTTTGTCCTGTGAGTGAAATCCTCTGGGACTTGCTGCTCTGCTGCCACAGGCTTTGCAGAGGCACTTACACCTGTGCAAACCAGTGAAAAAAATAGAGATTAAATATTCTGGAATGGCTTTAGGAACATCTCCATGCAGCTTGCACAGAAGTAAGTGATGGTGCAGGACTGGAAAATCAAGGTTTGTTTATTGAAAGCAGTCCTTCCACTCCCAGGGTCAGGCCTGTGGTTTGGAAGATGATACAGACAAGGTCTCAGATGAAAAACAGGTTGTGCTTGTACTTTTGAAATCTTCATCATAATGTGTTCTTGTGAGGATTAATGTTCTGTAGAAAGTCTTCTGGTTTATACAGCTAATCTGACGCTTGCCAAATCATAGCAGAAATTGTATATGAAAATTAATTTTGTTCCTCGTTGTTCTATTTACTTTGGAGGTCACTGCTCCTTTCCTCTTTATGCAATCTAAGCAAAACCCACCAGAGCAGAGCTTTGATCTCCAGGCAATCACAAACCTCATTAAACCTGACAGGCACGCTGGCTGTGCTTTGTTCAGGAAGGAGCAATTCAATTCTTTTAAGGCGTAAGACTGCTGAAGGCTGGAAACCACTGCCCACGGCACAGGGCTGCGTGGCCAAGCACGGGCTCGTATGAGCAAGCACTAATTTTGGGAAAGTCAGAGCCGTTTCTCGAGGGACTGCTCGCGGACACGGCAGCAAGAGCACAGATTGGTTGCAGCTGTGTTTGCCTGTGTGCATGTCCCGGGCCGGAAACCACGCAAGAGCCAGCAGACAGTGGGAGAAGCAGTGGTGTATGGCCCTGAGAAAAAGCCAAGGGACAGCTTCTTCTGGGCAAGAATCCTGGCTAGAGCAGCAAACTTGGACTGCCGCGCAGCACTCCCTCCCATTTGCTTCCTCTGCGTGCAAGGAAATGGGACATGGCTGTACATTCTTTGTAAATAAATAGGATTATGCTAAGGAGCTAACCGAATTCATCATCGATCCCCCCCTCCCACTCCTCCAAATAAAACATGGCAAAGTACTGAATATTAGTTAACTGTGTGGGTCAGCGTTCTGTACCTGGAACTACAGGGCTTGCCAGTACTGCTAAAATGGTCACTGGGCACCCTGCAGGTATCAAGGCAGTCTCTGAAATTCAGACCTCAAAACGGCAGTTGATCATTTCCATTGCTGATGCCCCTTTATGGATTTTTAATGCCTGGTATTTCTACAATGCATATTAAAAGTAGCTTTTATGGAATAATAACAAGAAAATGTATTATCTGATTCCTCGTTTGGAGTGTCTAATGTAGTCCAGATATATCTGTTGAAAAGAAATGTGGTCAGGTATGTTATAGGTTTCTTTATTTGTGTTATCTTACAGTGTCTTCTCCCCAAGCTGCTATCTGCATCAAGGCGCTTGCAGGTTTATGTCTGTATTTAGCTCCTCACAGCAACTGCATCATACATGTCTGATTGTCCCTCTCCATATGAGGGTAGGCTCACACCAGCACAGCTGAATAAAGCAGCATGATTCAAGTGTGATCAAGTTGAAGACATACCTGCTCATTGCAGGGGGGTTGGAGCTGATGACTTGTAAAGGTCCCTTCTAACCCAAACTATTCTGTGAGTCTGATTTTATGAAGTCACTGTCCAGGAGTGTACTTTGACAATTCTGCAACAGGATGTGAAGCCTTAACCTCCTTCACTGGGAAGTAAAAGGTAGACTTGCAGCCAAGGGTAAGACTGGAAAATGGCCCCAACTCACCTCTTTTCTTTGGTTTTTCTCTCTAGGATACAGTTACAGTCTGACAGGTTTTCGATAGCATGGCTTCAGAGAAGCCTTACTGATGGGGAATACAAACCTGGGAGGACAAAAACCAAACACACAAAAAAGCTGCTTTTAACTCCAGCTACATTTATCAATCAGTTTTGTGTTAGACATCTCCAGCACAGCACAGGGGGTGCCTGGGGCCCGGAATGAGCAGCTGGTGTGGCCTAAGGACAAGGCTGTGTTACTTTTGGCAGCAGCTCCGGCAATAGCTGGCTGGAAGCAGTTGTGAAAGTATGGCCTGTGGGGGCACTTGTGTTTTATGCTGACGTGTGTGCCGGCTGCCACCAAAACAGGCCCTCTCACTGGCTCATCCTGGCACTGGTGTTTGCTTGGCTGCAGGATCAGCTGGCTGCCAAAATTGATCCCACTGAAAACTTTTCCTTTGTTTTTAAACTAGATTAGCTTTCAGCTCTGTTGGCAAGCGGATCTAGCTTAACATGTGGCTGCACGAATGCTGGAGCCAGCAGAGAGGAGGCATCAGGAAAGCATGACTAAGGGAAGGGAAAAGGATAGAATGATCTCTTTTGCCAATAGTACAGGCTCAGCTTGGCTTAACCCCCGTGAATCTACCTCTCAGGGTAAAATTACCTGTTACAGCTTGAGTCACTTTAATGGCTTGCTTCCACAGAAAGGGAAGAATTCCTGTTTTCCTCACTCCTCTCACGTTAGACCTGGTGATTGAACTGGTGAACCTGGTGATTGAATCAGCAGAAAGCTCACCCTGGCAAAGAAAAGGGAGTAGCGTTCTGCTAGCGTAGCGGGTGAATCAGCTCAGTAACACATCTGCCAAGGCTGCAGAGCTGGTACAGGCAGGGAGGGCAGCAGCAGCTGGCTCTGAGGCCCCTGACAGCGCAGCACACAGCTTCAGGCTCAGAAATCCCTGTTGTAATGCTTAGCAGAAGAGTCACAATCTGGGTTCTCTCTGCAGTTTACAGATGACAATAGGCACTATCCTTTTGTCTTACAACAAACGTGGTGTTTGTCTCATAAAGCTGTAAGTTGCCATTGGTTTATAATTCCTTCCACACTCCTCCCTCTGTATTTTCAACCCTCCTGTGGGTGACATCTGTCCTAAAACTTCCCTCCAAATGGGCCTCTCCTTTGAGCCTAGATTTCCCTTGGGTTTGTTTCTTTATTAGATAGGGAAATTTTGCCACAGATCTACTAATGCTTTTTTGCATCAGTCAGAACTTTTCTCTGAAGTTTCAGCAAATGGTCCCTGATGTTGCTTTCAGGAAGACGATGTGCTCCCAGATGTAGGAATGCAAGCTCATAAAAGCAAGCTACTATCAAAAGACTTCTATCAACAACAACTGGTTAAAAAGAGTATAGAAGGATGAACTCGTGTGCAGTACAGGTGGTTGTGTGCAACTCTAGTGCTCAGATAGTAGTAAAATGCCCAAATTATATTTGATGTGCTCAGGACAGTCATGGTACACTTAAGCATGGCGCTGGCTGGGTGCTGTCTCCATGCATCAAGGACAGAAATTCCATGCTGTGTTTGCCCAAGTTTAGGCTTTCATCTTTTGAAAGAAAGAAGTCCAGGCAAAGAGGGACAAGAACATCTTCAAATGAAGAGGAGATATCATGGGTGGGCAGGTGTCCACTCATGCTGATACAGCTCTTCTTCTTTTATAAGGGGACAGAGTAGGACCAGTGCAAAGAATTAGTGGTGAATAAAATGTACTCTAAAAATAGCTCAGGAAAAAAACTATATGAGAAATGTATGAACTTAATAATGAGTGAGGAATCTAAAATGCCCTATTGTTGATGATGTTTTTAACCATAAAATCATAGAGAAGATTAGAAGAATCAGGAAGTTCTTGATATAAAATTGGCTGTTGGGAAAGTGTAGACCAGGGATACTGTAAAAACATGAAGTACAAGCACTGGGATATCACTTGAACAGAGTCTGTGTAGCAGAAGAGTGGATTAAGCCTATCACTTTTCAGAAACTGGGATGATTTGATGATGGACAGATGGACAAAGGAGATGATGGACAATTAAGAAGAAACAGGCAGGATGTTAAGAGCACCTGAAGGTCTCAGCTGATTTTGTGCAGCAGCTCTGCCTTCCAGGGCTGCTTTCTGGTTGATGGTGGATGAAATACCCCAGTGTATGAGCACTCTGAAGGGGTTTCCAAATACACTTTCCTTGACCCAACTGTTCATGTTAAGTCCAGCTGAGAGGACAGGCCAGGCACGAGGAGGGAAGGCAAGGAAGAGGAGACTGCTTTCTCTTCTGGCTGCAGTGAACTGGGGAACCACAGCTTCGGCATGTTATTGAATGGGTTTAAAATCCTAGGTTCCTAAACAATTGGCAGAAAGATGTCAGCTGCATGAGGGAATTCTGTCTGAGAGAAATACGGTCTAGCCTGTGACATTACTTGTGTGGGTAGTCCTGAATGTGAATAGACTCCACTGTGCCGATGAGTGATGTGACTGCAGTGGGTGAGTGAAGAGTACGGGAGTGACAGGGGTGCAGGAGGCAGAGCACATGCATTTGGGAAGAGCTTTTGATGTAGTGTTTTACAAAGTCTAACTCGAAGTTCAGTTTGGCTTTGATGTGAGACTTGTTGACTGAGACCTAACAGAAAGACTGCAAGGAGGATACTAGGCACAAAGATCCTCTGTGGTCTCAGCACTTACAGCTGCAGTTTCACAGCCCTGTAAGCTGAGGGTACTCCCAGGCAGATGTGGGGTCCATCGTGCTCCATCTCCCTGGGATTAGTCCATGTTAGTGCAGGAGACCTGCCTAGTTTTGACAGGCTGTGGTACTCTCCAACAGAGTCATTGGTAGGAAATGGTACAGCCAGTGTGTTAATGCTAACAGGAATGCATCTCCATCCTTTTCTGAAGCACCTGGTTAAAATGATGTTAAGTGTTTAATGAGTGCTTTCAGGATGTAGAAGATGCTCATCCGGATCGCCACTGAGCAGTGCTCCTCCTTAGGCTGCGCAGCGCGCGCTGGGGAGCTGTAGGCTCAAGTTTAATTTGGCAGGGTTAATAAACAGCAGAACCCCGTCAGCATCCCGGCGGAGGCACACGCAGCCCGGCCAGGGGCTCAGGAAAGAGGCATTCACCGCCTGCTTGCGAGGCTGCCCGTTCCTCCCTCCCTTCCTCCCTCCGGGCAGCCTCGGGGGCTTGCTTTGCCTCTCGCCAGCGAGTGGAGGAGGAAGAGCCGCCGCAGCAGCGCCTGCCTCGGGGCCGGAGCGGCGGCCGCGGGCCAAGGTGGGTGGGCGCACCCGGGCCGGGGCTGCGGGCAGCAGCTCCCGGGCCACCGACACCTCCTGCAGAGGCCGGGCCCGGGGCCCGTCCACCCGTTCTGTGCCGAGCGGCGGCCAGGAGGGGCGTGCGGCTGGGCGGACAGCGGGGGGCGGCCCTCGGCATCGCCCGCCGCCACCGACCGCGCTCGCCAGGGTGAGAGGGGGCACCGGGCCGGGGCGCGCTGGGGCCCGGCGAGGGGGCCGGTCTGAACGCGGTGTGGTGCGGGCTCCGCGGCTGCCCGCTTCCTGCGCCTGGCCCAGCCTCTCCGCGCCCTGCGGCCCGGCATGGTGAGTAGCGGGGGCAGGCGGCGGTGCGGCCCGCGGCCGGGCGGCAGGAGAGGCTGGCCCCGCTGGGCGGGGGGAAGGCCGCGGCATTGTGCGGTCGGTGTGGGGCCGGCGCGGCCGTTGGTTCGGGTGGCAGCGCTGCTCCCGCCTCGGTCGCTCAGAGCCTTGCAGGGAGGGCCTTTGCCGAGCAGCGGAGCGGCTGTGACCCCGGGAGCGGGGCCGGGCGAGGCATGGGCCTCCAGGCGCGTGTCGGGGATCCCGGAGGAGCGGGGCTGTAGGCAGGAGCAGGGAGGGAATGGCTGCCTGGGGACGCGGGAGCGAACGTTGGCGCTGCTCGGTCGGCATGTCAGGCTCTGCGGAGGGCACCGTATGCTTGGGGCTGCGACTGCGCCGAACCAGGGTTGCCTGTGTCTGCAGGGCTTTCAGGCGTTCTGAAGGCTGAACGTGTGTGAGCCACCTGGTTCTGCTGACAAAAGCTTTGGCCGTGGTTTAAAGCATGGCCACTTTCCTCAGCTCTTTCTGGCCGCCTGGATACCCGCTGCACCCAGGGTTCGATAGTTCCATGTTACAGGTGTCGACATTGACCCCTCATTAGGTTGTGGTTCCTCTTGATGGTGTAAAGATCGTTGCTGCTGGAGGGAGGAGCTCCCATCACCTTGTTTTACCTTGTTTGTTCGAGACCCCTTTCTGGGCTGATTCAACACATCAGCCTGACAGAAAGGTGGGGAAATTGCTTGTAAGAGACCTGACAAGGACTGGGGTCCTTGCAGAGGAAGGGAGACAAGAATTCTGACTCAGTTGCTTGTGGAAATGCAGCCTGTCTCGGCCAGGTTTTATTTGGAACCCTTACACACCATTGCAGGAAGCTTGTAATTCAAGAGCTACCTTCTTGTTTTGTTTGAAGGTTGGTGAAATTTGGGTTTTGCTTTCAGCCTGCTTCTGGCATTAGCCAGTGTCTGTGCTGAGAAGCATGCTAAATGAATGTCTCTGGAGCATGGGGAAAAGCTACTGTGGCTATTTTTGCATTTACGTTTTGATTTCTTTGGCTGTTTATCTTCCTAATGACAAACGGTGCAAGCGGCTGTTTCTGAGGTGGGTGACATCTGCTGGGTTTCTACCCAGAGAGTTCATGTAGCTCAGGTGATGGAAAAAAAATACTGTGCCTTTTGGGCCGTGTGCTACGTGTGGAGAATTCCAGGGCCATCCAAACCTGGATCAGAAGTTACACAGAGAAATTCCCAGTGGAGAAGTTGAAACGTTGCTGCAGTTCCTCACACAAGGACCAGGTTGCAAATACAAAGGGATGTTTCAATCCACGGATGACTCTCGCGGACATTAATGTGCTAACCAAGACGGAAGTTCAGCTGCTCCAACCAGTCATATGGGTTTTCAGTATTGTTGGTTTGGTGTTAGTGATGTTGTAAGAAGGGGAGAAAAAAACCCTTGTGGACTTGCCCATTTCCTTTTTTAAAGTCCGAGGGTTTTAATGATGTCATATAATGGCTTTGAAGTTCAGTTATATTTATAAAGTGTAATTATTTCATTGGATAAGTGGGGTTGGAATGAAACAGGACAGTTTTATTTGGATCCTGAAACCTTTTTGTGTATATTTTTTGTATTTTTAGGAACATGAAAGTCTCCAGTGTTTGTCCTGCAGTTTTAATGGAACGTGTTGTAGTAAGCGTTTTCTGCAGTGGTTTGCAGTCCTCACTGTCTGCCCTGGGTTCAGCAATAGCAGTCAGTTTTTCTCCTCCTTAGCAGCTGGTGCAGTACTGTGTTTTGACTTAACCTGGGAACATAACTGATAACACCAATGTTTTTAGTTGTTGCTAAGTAATGTTTACCCTGACCAAGGACTTTGTGAGCCTCATGCTCTGCCAGGGAGGAGGGGAGGCCAGGAGGAAGGAGGGACAGAACCCAAACTGACCAAAGAGGTATTCCATACCATAGCACGTCATGCCCAGGAGGTAACTGGGAGTTACCCAGAAGGAGAGGGAACTTCCTGGTCGGGCTTGTTTTCTGCGGGTGGTATCGTACCCTCTTCCCTTGTTATTTTCCTTATCGTTATTATTATTGGTGATAGCAATAGTGATTTGTGTTATACCTTAGTTACTGGACTGTTGTTATCTCAACCGGTGGGAGTTGCATTCCTTCAATTCTCCTCCCCATCCCTCCAGTAGCGGGGAGGAAGGAGGGGGGGGAGGAAAGAAAGGGGGGCGGAGGGAGTAGAAACTGGGTTTAAACCATGACACTGTCCGGCATGCAGAGNCTCTTCCCTTTTTCCTTATCGTTATTATTATTGGTGATAGCAATAGTGATTTGTGTTATACCTTAGTTACTGGACTGTTGTTATCTCAACCGGTGGGAGTTGCATTCCTTCAATTCTCCTCCCCATCCCTCCAGTAGCGGGGAGGAAGGAGGGGGGGGAGGAAAGAAAGGGGGGCGGAGGGAGTAGAAACTGGGTTTAAACCATGACACTGTCCGGCATGCAGAGCTGCTTTTCCAGCTCCCTGAGAAGTGAAATCTTTCCTGCTAAAGGAAGCAGATGTTTTCTGCAGTGTGAAGAATTTACATTTACTAAGAGATGGAGAACTGACATTTTAATAACTGACATTTGTAGTTATTACTGTCTTAACACACAAGCCAGACCCATCTCTGTGCTGTTGCTGAGGGCTAGTTATAAAGAAGAAGATTCAAGAGTATAGGGCAAAATCATGGGCTTATCATCATCCCATTCTACTTAGCTGTAGTAAGAGGATGTAAGAGAAGCATTGCTTATTCTAGTGTTGAGAAGTGCTTCAAAATCACGCTCTCACAGAAACTGAACTTATTGAATGGGATCTGTGGTCTTGCAGGAAACCTTAGGTAGTAGTGGAGTCCTTAGAGCTTTTCTCTGGGGCTTTGTCCCTAGCTGTAATCGTTCTTTGGGTTGCTTCTACCCAATGACCCTTGTCCTGAGGTTGAGTAGAAAAGCTGGCAACTTTTTCAAACTCTCCCTGCTCAAACAAGGGAATACCTCTCCTCATCACTGGAAAAGCATGTGAGGTTTAAGCCCAGCTGGCAACCCAGAACCGCATTTCTTGAGAATGGCTTTTACTGAGAAGTCTCACTGTGACTATATGAGTCCTTATGTGAAAGAAACTCACAACTGACCTTGCTTTTCTTCCCTGTAGTGATCTTTGCTTTCCTTGGATCAGTGGTATTGCTTTCATTCTTCTCTTGTGCAGCATAAAATGGTTAGGGTTGGAAAGGACCTTAAGATGATCAAGTTCCAACCCTCCTGACATGAGCAGGGACACCTCACACTAAACCATGCCACCCAGGGCTCTGTCCAACCTGGCCTTGAACACTGCCAGGGATGAAGCATTCACAGCTTCCTTGGGCAACCAATTCCAGTGCCTCACCACCCTCACAGTAAAGAACTTCCTCCTTATATCCAATCTAAACTTCCCCTGTTTAAGTTTGAACCTGTTACCCCTTGTCCTGTCACTACAGTCCCTAATGAAGAGCCCCTCCCCAGCATCTCTATAGGCCCCCTTCAGATACTGGAAGGCTGCTATGAGGTCTCCACGCAGCCTTCTCTTCTCCAGGCTGAGCAGCCCCAGCTCTCTCAGCCTGTTTTTGTATGGGAGATGCTCCAGTCCCCTGATCATCCTCGTGGCCCTCCTCTGGACTTGTTCCAACAGCTCCGTGTCCTTTCTATGTTGAGGACACCAGAACTGCACACAGTGCTCCAAGTACTGTGCATGTACAAGCATAGATCTTCCCTTGCAGCTGTCCTCTCGGCTCCCATGTTTTCAACTTCATATTTCTTTGAGGGGACAGAAACCCTAGTAATAACATCAAAACTAATTAAAAGAGCTCATTCATATGCCTTGCTGTCACAGCAGTACTTTGATGCTCTTTCTTTGTGATACATCTTTTTATTTATAAATGGAATTTTATTACGTACCTGTATTACTTATATATGACTGCATATTGTATAATATGGAAATAATTTATGCAAGGGAAGCATCTTTCTGATTATAGCTTGAAACTAAGTGTTTGTGACTTCTGGTTAATACAAATTGTCACCCATTTTGGTCTTTTATTCGCTGTGTGTTTTCTTAGAGCTTGCTGGAAGTTACAAGGTGTCTGCAGCCGAGAACTTGGCTTTGGTTAGAGGCACTGTGAGGGTAGCACTGGGTTCCTTCACCAAGACTTTCCAGTAGAAAGGATTACATGATAAATCCTCTTTGTGTAGGTCCTGTCCTCAGAAAGAAATTACTGAGATGTGAATGCCTTAAGAGTGGAATTGGAAATAGAGATTGCAGATGAGTAAAACTGGTGATCAGCTTTGTTTCCTATTGAATTATCAGCTGATCTTGGAAGTATTTTAACTCTGTGCTGAATAGCTGCACAACACCATGTTCACTTGGTTATTTAAGTATATTGAAGGAGCAAGAGGGAAACTTTTTAAGTGCATGGTGACTCACCTTTGGCTTTGCAGGTAGAGCACAGAACCACATCACATACTCTTTTAGCTGAAGAAATTTTGAAGATGGGCTTTTTCTGACACTATTAATATTGCCTTCCTACATGCTCCCACCGGTGCATGGGGTTTGAAACTGTAAGGCCTGGAGGAGTTGAGCAAGTAAAGTGTAATCAAATCTTAGCAGGGCATGTTGGCTGGGTATCTTCTGTGAAAATCCAGTTTCATCAGTGGGGAAAGATGTAAGTTTGAACTGTTGTTGTGAGTACATGAGCTGTTTTCATTCAGAGTCCTTGCTAGGTCTGGCAAGCCTTCTTATTACAGCCTTTCTAGTTGGGAGTCCAGAAGTGGTTCTGCCTGAGCATGGAGCTGTTCTTGTGCCTGCCATCTGGTGGCCAGATACCACAGCTAACGGAGCTGGCTGTGAACCACAGCTGTCTTAGGGGTATATCCATAGAACCATAGAATAGTTGGGGTTGGAAAGGACCTTAAGATCATCTAGTTCCCACCCCCTGCCATGGGCAGGGACACCTCACACTAAACCATGCCACCCAAGGCTTTGTCCAACCTGGCCTTGAACACCACCAGGGATGGAGCATTCACAACCTCCCTGGGCAACCCATTCCAGTGCCTCACCACCCTTAAAGTAAAGAACTTCTTCCTTCTATCCAATCTAAACTTCCTCTGTTTAAGTTTTAGCCTGTTACCCCTTGTCTTATCACTATAGTCCCTAGCGAAGAGTCCATCCTTGGCATCCTTGTAGGCCCCCTTCAGATACTGGAAGGCTGCTATGAGGTCTCTTCTCCAGGCTAAACAGCCCCAACTTTCTCAGGCTATCTTCATATCTTAGGGGTACTGGATAAAAAGGTAGATCCTTTTCTTACTGAGCTGTGTCTCAGATGGAGATTGTTTTTTGCATGGTTTCCCTAGAAGAGAAATAAATTTCTTAAGTTCCAGTTACTATCTTTCTTCTCTTTCCTAGGATATGATGGAGCTCCTAGAGGAAGATCTCACCTGTCCCATTTGCTGTAGCCTGTTTGATGATCCTCGTGTCTTGCCCTGTTCCCACAATTTCTGCAGAAAGTGTCTGGAAGGAATTCTTGATGGAAACGTGCGGAATGTGCTTTGGAGGCCATCCCCTTTCAAGTGCCCCACGTGCAGGAAGGAAACTCCTGTTACTGGCGTCAACAGTTTGCAAGTCAACTACTCCCTGAAAGGTATCGTGGAGAAGTACAACAAAATCAAGGTAACTCCGAAAATGCCTGTGTGCAAAGTGCACAGCGGGCAGCCCCTTAACATTTTCTGCCGGACAGACATGCAGCTGATCTGTGGGGTTTGTGCCACCCGTGGTGACCATACAAAGCATGTTTTCTGTTCTATTGAAGAAGCTTATTCCCAGGAGAAGCGGGCCTTTGAAACCCTTTTTCAGGGCTTTGAAACGTGGCGCTGTGGAGATGCCCTCTCGCGGTTGGATACCTTAGAAACCAGTAAGAGGAAGGCTCTACAGATGCTGACCAAAGATTCTGACAAAGTGAAGGAGTTCTTTGAGAAGCTGCAGCACACACTGGAGCAGAAGCGCAATGAGATCCTCTCTGACTTTGAGACCATGAAGCTCGCAGTGATGCAAGCCTATGACCCAGAAATCAATAAACTGAACACCATTCTGCAGGAGCAGCGGATGGCTTTTAACATTGCAGAGGCCTTCAAAGACGTGTCTGAACCCATTATATTTCTGCAGCAGATGCAGGAGTTCAGGGAAAAAATCAAGGTGCTTAAAGAAACTCCTTTACCTTGTTCCAGTGTGGACATCAGCCCTACAATGAAGAGCTTTGATACCAGCCAGTGGAATGGCATAAAGCTAGTTGATGTGGACAAACTTTCCTTGCCTCAGGAAAACAACACTCTTAAATTCAAGATTTCCTCAGTCTTTTCACGCAGATTTATAGTGAATTCTCTTATTTGCTTGCTAATTCTTGCTGTCACCAGGATGTCCTTTGTGGAGTCAGTTGTTGACAATCTCCAGTGCTGGAGATCTCAATTCTTTGCAATTAACTTGTCCTATTTGGCAGATACGGTGGAGATAGCAGATCACGCAGTCTTTTACTGGGAACAGATGACAGATGGAGCTTCACTTCTAAGAGAAAAGTGTAAAAACTATACATTGGTTGTACTGGATAATGTTGCACAGTTTGTGTGCAAGTATAAACTGTTGTGAAGCCCATGCAGGAATAGGAGAAGAGAGATCTGGTGAGGAAAACATAGAACTTCTTAAAATTGATTGGGTTTTTAAGGCTTCCAGTGGAAACATTCCAAGATTCAAAATGTTTCCAAAACATTCATACAATTCACATAGTTTGAGTGCTGATTAACTGGAAGATGAAATGAAGCTTTGAAAAACACATTGTTTCGGATTCTTCTTTTAGTGGCGATGATGGGAATATTATTTGCTGTAAATCATTCTTCTTACCAAAATATGGGGTGAAACTGTGTCTGTAGTTTAATGTTAATTGTAGAATAAGATAAAAAGTGTCACTTCCTCATAGGTCATAGTTAAAAACACTTACTGTTTTTTCCTAAATGGGAGGTGGCTGGCAAAGAGGAAGACTAGTTGTGGCTGAGAAGAGCATTGTATTGAGGCTGGCTGAGAACTGCCCTGCCACTGCAAAATACAGTGTACATCCTTCACGTTCTGGAACCACTTTCTACCTGAGGATGTTACTTCTCGCTAGAACAGACACACGTATTTTTTTGTATAACCAGATGTTGTGATTATCCTGTGCATTCAGATTACTGTAGGTTGTTGTTTACATGTTCTATACAAAAAGTGTATCTTCAGGACAAGCATAAACTCTAGGGTAAAGAGAAATCAGTTGAGGTTGGTAAGAGAAGAGCAAGCTACAAGGTAGTATGTGCTCTGCAGGTAGTACATACTCTGCAGTCTACTTTTCCAGCATCAAATTGCAGGGATAACTGAGCTGTCTTACTAAATCCATGTTTCTCTGAAGCCACACTTTCTTGAAAGTGGCTTTAATGTGTTAAGTTTAGTGCAGGGAAAGGCATGCCTGGGTCAGCTGAAGGAAGGCAACTTGCACTGTAGCCCTGCAAAGGTGGCAGGTAGAGGAGTTTCCCTCTTGTCCCTTTCTGACTCCAGATTGTTGTTCCAAAAGCTAGGAAAAATGATGGGATGATTCCTTGGAGTAGAGTGCATAAAGTGACAGGAGTATGTATGTTGTTAGTGCTTTAGCATTGGAACATACATAGGTTCTCCTAGTGTTACTGTATTTTTGGATATCTTGTTTCAGGAGTTAGTTGAATTTTCTGGGTGTATTGACTTGGCCACGGGTAACAGTGGTCTAAAGTGAACTGTAAGCTTGAGTTCTTTGAAGTGCCCTTCATTAAGAGTATACAATACTGAGATGTATTGCTTGAAGAACATCTAACCTCTTTTTGCAGTTGTCCTGTGAACACCAATATGTAGAGTAAAAACATGTAGTTGACTTTTCTGGGAAACAAACATGAAGTGTGCCATACTTTGGGGATATTCATTAAGCCTCTCTCAAGGTTTAGTAAGTTGTGACGGTCAATTCACTGTCTTCCAGTAGCCTTTGCAAGCTGTTCATTCCAAAAATGAAACATTAAATTCCAAGAATCAAAGTTTCCAAGCAACCAAGCCCTGCAAACAAAACTATTGTACATGATATTTACATCTTTGTTGCCTGGGAATACTGTCGCTGCTCCACACCTCACTCCAAACACTTGGTAAAAGCACTGAATGGTTCTTGCAGCTGCAGATGCATTGCAGTCTAGGAAAGATCAAGTCACAGACGCATAGATCAGAGATTTGTGAGTGGCTGAGATAGCAATGAGTAATCGAGAGGTGGTAGTTCTGAGTGTGGGAGGGGTGAGGTTTGTAACCAGGGCTTCTACCTTGCAGCAGTTCCCAGAGTCCAGGCTGGCACGGATGTTGAATGATGATGACCAGGAATTTAAACTGGTGAATGGAGAGTTTTTTGTGGACAGAGATGGAACTTTGTTTAGTTACATCATGGACTTCTTGAGGACCCTCCAGGTCTCCTTACCAACTGATTTCTCAGACTATCAGAGGCTGCAGAGGGAAGCAGAATTCTATGGGCTCTACACTCTGGCTGACCTTCTGAGCCAGGAACATTTGCTGAAGCCAAGGTTGGAGCTCTTGGAAGTGCGTTTTTCTCTCCAAGAGATGCAAGCCTTTTTCCGGATCTTTGGTTCCTGCAGTGCCACTGTTGAGACACTAGCTGAACAGATCACAGTGTTCATGGGGCAGCAGTCAGGACAGAGCTGGAATAGCCATTTTCCTTCTCAGAAACCACTTGTTCCACTTCCTTTGGAAAGACCTTCTCATCATGACATGGTTTTCCGGTGCGGTACTGACTACTCTGCTGGTGACCAGTTTGTGGCCAGGTACTCTCCCTTGTGTGACTTCTCATTACATGCTACATGCTAACAAAGATCATTTTAAGGTAGCTATTGGACAGCTGAGAGAAAAGAAATCAGTTTCCTTCTTTCTGCTAGTTTAGTATTATCTTTTTCTAGTTCTGAAATACTCAAGTTTCATTTGTTACACGGATTTGCCTGTTCTTCAGCTTTCTAAAATGCTGATCTTGATATTTGGGTTTAAGTTCTCTTGGGTCTTTCTCTCCCTCTGCCCTTTCCTCCTCATTTGCTCTCTCAGGCTTTAGAATTCCATGGCATCAGTGACCTTCTAGAGGACTTGAAAAGCACAAGAGTAAAATCAAGCAAAGCAAACAAAATAAGGAGTGAGGTACTGGGGAAGCCTAAAATCTCTACTAGCTCATGGTCCAAAAGACTTTCATACGGAAAAGAAGCAAAAGAGAACAGCTGAACACGGCTAAAGACACCAGTGGAACTAGGATACCGATTTGGGTGCTGAAAGCACCCTTTTACTAGGGGGAGGGAGAAGGGGCAGATTATTAATTCTATGCTACACAGTGGCTTTTCTTCCAATTCAAGAGGCAGGTTTTGTTTTTATTAAGATTACTGTATATCAGTGATTTTTGTGATGGCAGTATTGTATTCTAATGACAACTTACATTTTTTAAACAAGCTTTTGCTGGATGCCTCTACTGTATGGAGACATGTTTTCACTGTGTAAGAAAACGTGACTTAATTTGTCCTCTGTGGCTACTAGAACATCTGGGATTTTATGGAAATTTTATTGAAATATTTCCAAAAGGGTTATTCTATCTGAGTATGTGAATCAACACAGCAGTCTTTTGATTTATAACAAAGTTTATATTCTAGATTCCTTTAGCTAAGCAAGTAGAAGAGAAACTACTTTGCATTTGCAAAGCAATGTACATTTATGTGCTAGACCTTAACTTTATAATGCATTATCCATTTTAATGGACTAACAACTGATTGAGTAGGTTATGGGAAGTTAAAAAGGGGAAAATATTCTTGATTCTTTACTTTATTTCTTTAGACTTAGTAAAAATATTTCTCTGCAGAATCTTGAGTAATGAAACAAGTTGAGTTTGATTATGTTGCCTGCTGGATTTCTATTGACTTATTCTTCGTGGTGGCACATACTCTTTCACCTTTTTTGTGCTTTCTGTGATAATTTGTTGCACTTGCCTCTGAACCATGGAACGGTTCCACGCTTGTCAACTCCTGTATTTTGTAGTAGTATTTTTACCTGACTTCTGTTCCTCGCAATGTCTGGATAGATTCTTAAACTGTACTTTATATCAAGTAAAATAATTTGAGCAATGTGAAAATGATTTTCATACTTGTTACCACAAGACCTGCTGTACAAGGTAACTTTGCAATAAATGTCACTGTTTGTAGAGAGATCCTGTGTAATGAAAAGTGGTGCTCTTGGGGTGAATGTGACTTCACTGTCCTTTCCATCATCTACCCTTACCTGAAAAACTGTGGTGGCATGATGTAGAGTGTAACATAAATGAAAAGAGGTGGAGGTCAATCACAGCTATTTCCTAGGTACGTAAGCTTTGGGGTAGAGGTGAAAGAAAAGTGCTTCTTCCCCAACAAGTAACTGGATGAGCAGGGAATTACTGCTGATAATGAGGGGAAGAGTTAACTTGTCCTTAAAGGAGGTAAAAAATACATGGAACCTTGGTTGCCGTAAACGCCTGCAGCTGTGCTGACCTGCACTGTCTGAGGTCTGGCTTGTTTTTAAAAAACAATCTATTCCATCCTTCAGGAAGTCACTGAAGTGTGTTGTAACTGATTTTGTTTTTCCTTATTTTAGGTATGTTTCCATTAAGCCAGATAATAGAAAGCTGATTAATGGTACAAACGTGCTAGGCCTGCTACTTGACACTTTACTCAGAGATGGATTTCGTCTGATAAGCACCAGGACAGTCTCTGGTGAAGACAAAGTGGAATGCTTCAGTTTTGAAAGGGTGAAGAGGCCAGCAGGCCTTGCCCTCACACTGAAGAACACTCCAGGGAGCTCCGGGGTGGCACAGGCAAAGAGAAGCCAAGTGCAGAAAGGGAAATAAAGGCTTTTCATGTGCTGAAGGTGGAAGAGGGGTGTGTCAGCACTAGTGGCCTTTTTCTGACTTGTTTCAAACTGCAACTATTGAGGGAAGGAACAAACAAACAAGTTGGTTTTTTTCTCATATTCGGAAGGAAAAAATTGCTTTCCTGCCTTTTACTACTCCACCCTCTTCAACTCTAAAGAAAAGAACCACAGATTCAATACGGGTTTTGTGGACCAGATTCCAGCGTTTTCAAAGGTTGTTTTTGTTTTTCTCTCTGGCTAAAATTCGTATTAGGACTTGCAAAAAATCAGCTGTTCCTGCTAGAAAATCGTTTCTGTGTCCTGTGCTAATCTGCAAGTAGATTTTAAATACATGATACTACAGATCAACACACCTGTCATCCCAACAGTTTGGAGAAGTGGCTGGAGGAGGAATGCAAACCTCAACGACTGAATATTGCTTCTGCTTTCAAGAGTTGCACATACACTTCACTCTCTTGCAGTTAGCAGAAAGCAACGTAAGGGAAACACCCCAGGTTGTATTGCTGGGTGCCCACAGGCATGAGAAGGTGGCTCTGTGAAGCCACAAATAGTGAGTCATGAAATAACATGTTACTACTGTCTCTTGCAGAATACTCCTCTGTCCTCTCCTCCCACTCCAAAGGCATTAAACTGCTCTTTAGTGCTGAGAATGAAATGATAAAGGTCTTTGTGAACAAAGGGTCAGTTGATTTCTAGAGCTATACAAGATTTTTATAACTATGAAAAGAATGAAAATGTGCTAAACAGTCCTTCAGATGGGAGAGTTACTACAATTTTAAGCATAGTAAAAGGATTAAGAAACTTGTCAAGTGCAAAACATATTTAGGAGGAAGGCTTGGCAGAAGTGGCTTTAGGAGCTTTGTGAATATTAGCCTGGTACAATGCTTTGTAAAGATGCCAAAATTAGCTCAAGTACCAGGAGAGGTAAATTAATGAGGCCTTAGAAATCAAAAATCTTTTGTCCTCCCTTCAAGACAGGGAAAGAAGACAGAAATAACATCAAGGGTTCATTATTTGAATCTGACTTTTGATGTTGATAAAACACCATCTTCCCAAAGTTACAAACAGCCAAGTAGTTTGTTTGGGCTGTTTTGGCTGACTAATTAGACCTGGCTTTTCATTAGCTTCAGAGTGTGAATTTATAACTTTATTTGCAGCACTTAAAAATGGTGTGGGTGGTGGAAATCACCCATCTGTTTCTTGCCCTTAGGAGTTCCCATGAATTGGATTTCCCCAGGCTGGTGGTGCCGCTATCATGCAGCTCTTTTCTTTTGCAGTGCATTTTAGCTTAACACAAGTTCAGAAGTTCAGTGGCAACAATGAGGTTCTCTTTCTCCAGAGCCTTCTGGGTTGAGATTAATGTAATTATGGGACTACAGCTCTTAAACTGCTTACAAGTTTTATAATGTAATAAATGTTGAGGAACATTAGAGTGGATGCTTTCAGTTCAAATGGGATTTTTTTGTCAACAACGTCAATACGTTCATCTTGATATATTTTTTACTGTGAGAACCATCATTCACTGGAACAGCCTCCCCAGGGATGTGATGGAGTCCCCATTGCAGATTTTCAAGATGTGGTTGGAGAGGGTGTGAAATGATCTCCCCTGGGCTCCCTTTCCCACCAAAGGCTGGACAGATGATCATTTCAGGTCCCTCCCAGCCTAGCCTGTTCTGTGAAGACCTGTGAAGGTCTGTGTTAGAAAGCCTATTGTGGTGGCCTTTGAAAGTTCAGTTTGCTGAGGGCAGTGTTTGGGTGTCACAGCAGACAAGCTGTATGGGGTGACTATCCTGACAGGTTGCTGTACTGTGAACTGTTGTTGAAGACGCTAGTTTTCCAAGCTCATTTTGAGGTCCATGTACTGACTTTCCAGGAAAGTTCCCATTCCTCAACTTGAGATCAAACTGAAACCGGTAATGGCAAGTATTGAAGAGGTGAGTGACTGTGAATATTGCTGGTGAAGAGACTTACCAACAATAGCAAGAAGCACAAGACAAAAATGACAGTTTTCTAGAGGGAAAGGGGGGGAAAAAAAAAGGGATTTGAAGCTGTGTTTAAACACCACACCTGCAATATCTGCTGATAGCAGCAGTGTCAACTGAGAAGAGTATCAGAACACCTGGTAGTAACAAAATGAGGCTACTTCAGCAACCACAGAAATAGTGAGTTTGTTTTTCTGCTGCAGCAGCCACTTTGAAAACTGAAGTTTGGATTACTTTGTTTTCAAAATAAATTGGAAGAAAATAGGAAATATTTCGGTTTTAAAAGCCCTGGAGTTTTAAACTGTGCCATCACTGATGCTCCATGGCTTTGGCAAAGTAACTATTTGGAACAACCATTTCAGGAACAGCTTGTGGTGGGCTAGTGCTGAACACTCCCTAGTTCCCCTCATGGGTTAATTTTTATTCAGCACAAACATCATCCTATGAACGTAGTGTTTTGGGTCCGGAAAAATGTACCTTCTTTGAAGGAAAGTACATTCCTGGGTTTCTTTATATAGGAAGTAGAAGTAGCGCTGGTAGACCTACAGGTAGCGTAGCTTCAAGCTACAGCTAAATGGCAGTAATAACAAGAGGAAGGGGTGAAAGTATGCCCATTTGCAGACAAATGAATATGAAAATGGCACCAATTTACTATGAGGATCCTCAGCTGGGCTAGGTAGCTGCCGCCTTCCACCTTGTAAGACTGTAGAGTGTTGCTGAACCAGGATGGCAGTTTTTTCTGTTCCTTCTTTGCCCTGTTATACAGCATATCCTGCAGGCACTAGGGAAGTTATTTAGAAGAAAGAGTAACTAATAGCTCTAGTAACTCAAAACGGGATCTCTGCAGTGTGGGAAGATTATTGTAGGTGGCTTAGCCATAGTTTTGCATCTGACAGAACAAGGAGCTCTTATTGCTCACATCTCGGTCTATATTAAATAGCAATGGGATTTTGAAACATTTATACATTTTTTTCCAATGAGGTTGGAATTCGGCATCTCTGACATGATTCAAGTCATTGCCAGCTTTATCAAGAGAATTCCTTTTTCCTGGGAAGGTGCAAGATTTGCTGATTTCAGTAAACTTACTGCTGTGTTTGCCTTTTTATTCTTCCTTGGAACCAGCAAAGATGTGCAAACTGTTCTGCTCCCTGACATGCTGTAGGGCTGGAGGTCAGTCCTGTCGCTCACTTACAGCAAGCAGTAAGCCCTCTTCTGCTTTTTAACACACAAGGGGACTGCCAGAGCAGTGAGATCACTAGGAAAGTAAACTCAACAGTAAGGTAACACTGTCCCTCTGTTCTACAGGGACTGCAGGTTTATGTGGCAGAAATAGATCATCAAAAAGGAGGTGACAGTTTGCTGGATTTGCAAGGGCAGGTGATTCAGAAAGACAACACTTCATTTGTCTTATATATTTTAATCACTTTTCCCTTATTTACAGTTGGATTTCATCCTGTGTTTCTATATTTAAGGCTGCCAAGGGCTTTATCAATAGTCTTGTGGTGCCTAATGGATATCCCAACAGGATAAAGACGTGGCACTTTTTCCATCCCCCTGTTCTTGCTCCCCGTTTGCTTCCTTTCGTAGTGATTGATTAATTTTTGTGCTTTTAAGTAACTTCCTGACTGCTTCTTCACACCCCAGGAAGTTCTCCCATGTTCTTCTTATCTCTTTGGGGGCCATATCATTTATTCACTGCCAGAATTGTTCAGTAATCTGCTGATACCAGGAAGGAGTCTGACATGAAATACCTCCATGTTCCTTGGGTATTGATTTCAATGTTGATTCATGAGGGGTTTTATTGTTTTTGGAAGTGCAGTCTCTGCATTCTTTACAGATTCTGCACTCAGTGCTCATAAGATTGTGTAATTGATTCAGAATAGATGTTTAAATGAAGCTATTGCAATTGACACTATATTTACACTAAAAAAGACTGTCCTCTTAGTGCTGACCATAGTACTGGGAAGTTTCCCCTTTACTAAATAATTCCAAACCATTTTTCATATCCCTGCATAGTTGAACCTCATGGAAATAGTACAAGATTCCACCCTAAGGTGCAGTATATAAGGAACTAATAGCCACAGGGCAAAATGATGCTGGGGTAACTGCATTCTGTCCTGTGTCAACAGACTAGCAAACAAGGGTGGTGACTTCTGTTCTGACCTCAAAGAAACTTTTCTCCATGTTGGGCTGTTCCCACTTTTTACCTGTTTAGGTTGGTTTCCAGTTCTCCAGTGCACAAAAATAACTCCTTTAGTCTGAGCTGAGCAAGGCTGATGTGCTTGTGTCTGTCTTTGGAGGGGGCGAGTTGAAGGTATATACATTGCAGCTGAATTCACTACCAGGAAGCCACCAAAGTGGAACAGAATTCCTGTTGGACATTACAACAAAGTGCTCAGAGCTTTGATTTTTTTAATTTAATTTGCTGGAAAGTGTTATTGAATATTCATTGGGAAACAAGCTGAGAGCTATCCAAGATGGGGAGGGAGACTCATTGCCTCTTACTCCTCCCCTCTGATTTGTGCTGAACCATTGCCAGACTTTAGCTTTACAAGGTTTATTTTTATCGATTTTCGACAATAAACAGTGGGAGGATCTACAATAAAAGATTTACAGTGCATCATGAGGAAATACAACTCCTTACCAAATATTATGTTGATCTATTCCCAGATGCTACTGAAAAAGCATATGAAATCCCAAAATGAAGTCCAGTGATTGAGAACTTCCTCTCTCTAGTGACAGATGCATATGACTGTTATGTCTTAGGAAAACAGTAAAAGGGAAGGGAGTGACTCTGTTTCTCTGACCATATCTTCAACAGCCCAGTTAAATCTGTCAACTCAGTGTAATCCACATAAATGAAGAATTTGGGAATCAGGAGAACTGCTAGTGTGTCTGAAGAGACCCATTCTTTGAAGCTGCCTCTCCTGCTGCAGTCAGGCCATAATTAGTCACAGAAGGCCTTGTTGTGACTAGTAAATGGATGGACAACAATGATTTGAATAGTCTGGAACCGGCTGGAGATATGCCTGGAGCCCTGAATACTCTCAAATGGATGGGTGGGATGTAAATCACTAGTCATCATATAAAATACAAATAAATCTGACTTCTATTAAAGAAAAAGGGCATGTCCATTTTCTAGACCATCGTGTAGCTTCTGCTGAAATAACCCCTGAAGTGTGATCGGATGTGTAAATTTTTCCAAGAGTCCTTCCTCCAGTTCTACCCCGCTTCCATTCTAACACAACAGTTCAATAATTGGTGGCTTCTTTCTGGTCAGAAGGATGATGAATGTAGCCCTAAAGGCTGGAAACACTAATGTGTGTGCAAGTCTGCTGTAGAGAGTGTAGTTAGGGCTTTGCTCTCTAAGCAAGTTTCTGCTACACCAGTCAGCTGAGTGCTGGCTAAAACTATGGAGAATTAAACGTTGCAACATTGTTCCATCCTGATTCTCCATTGGAAAAAAAGGGAATAGATTGGAAACATCCAGTCTGGTGTTTTACTAGTACTTTGGAGATGGGAACTCAGGCTTTTCTGAATTCCAAAGGCAGTTTGTAGCTTTCATTGAGAGCCCTCTGAAACCCCTATGGTTTTGGTTTTTGTTCCCCAGTGATAACTAAACTGAGTAATAAAATAATTGCTGACATACCATTTTATTTACAGTGTTGTATTCAACAATAAATGGAAGGCGTGCTGATCCTTCCATCCTTTAATTTTTATATCTTTATACTGTGTCTTCAGCTTCCTCCTTAGCCAGGTCACCAGTGGGACAGAGGAAGAGACTATGTGATAAGGGCAGGCAGAGATCCATGGAAGGCAGCAAATTCACTTCTTCCACATCAGAGAGAGTTTGTTAAGGAATAAAATTTGGCTGGATAGAATCACTGCCTTTGTGGGACCAAAGAGACACAACTTACTGTATTGAAGGGAGGACAGTTAACAGAGCTGTCAGAAATTTGAGCGCCACCAGACCAGGAGAAGCAGATCTTATGAGGGTGGGAGACAGCTGCTAAAGGAAGATGGAAAAGGCACAGAGTGACTTAGATGGGAGACTTCAACATTCGTGAGACTATAGGGGTGTTTTATTTTTTCCCTAATGTGATCAGTAAGTGGATCTGCAGAACATCCTATGCCAATAGTTTGCATAGCTGAAGAACAGAATTTCTGTCTTGGATGTCATTTCTGTATCTGTGCTGTGAAATGAAACACTGCAGGATCTGGACATAAGATGGGTTAACCATGTTGGTACGTCACATCTAGGAAAAGAAGCTGAGCTTTTGGTGGCCAAACAAACTCTGCGGAGCAGAACAAAAGCATTGCTCTGGTAGCACTGGGGTTTATAAGCCTCCTGGATACATCCCATTGGTGGCCTTTGTTTCAATTTCAGGTGCAATAGGGTGAGCAGTAACCCTATTTGTAAGTTCTTAATTTTTCCATGAAATGGTAACCTACCTGGAGCAGACTGGTTTACATTTTTTCTCTATTTGAAAATCAATCCTTAAGCCATGTAATTTTCCTTTGCTACCTACAATTGTTCAAAAGATTGTCTTCTGAAAATGGTTTTCAGTACACTGTGCATCCCTGCAACACATTAATGGCTTAACGATTACTATGGACATGCCAAGAATGTAAATGAGAAACTTTACTAGTGCTAATACACAGTCCTGAAATCTCTATGGATATGTATGGAAAAGGATGGGCAAAAGGCTATCTTTTTGCTAGGCTCATCTTTTATTTCAGGGATTCTCCACAGAACATGGCTGGAAAAACAGGCACAGGGACACTTGCATGACTGCTTTGTTTTCTGTAGGTTGTCCTTTACAAGAGTTGTGCTGTAGCAATCTCTTGTGCTTCCCTTTTGAAAACCTGACCCATGCTCTCAACTTCTGAGATAGGTTTTGAATGGAAAAGCTGAACATCACATGGAGCCCCACAAGGCTAGCAGAACATTAGTCTGCTACAGTTTTGATCATCTATATTCTGTGGATGGATCTAAACTTACTTCTTGTCTACACCCAGCACCAAGATACAGCCATGAGTGGAGGATATAACAGTTCTTAGGAGATAGCACCCGGAGTGTTCAGGATATGAATATGTGGATTTCTGTTCTTCTAAAGTAAGTGGCGACAAGGACACAGGTCTTCTGAAGGCAATGACTCCTGCTACAAAACCACACAGCTCCTTCAGGCTGGTCTACATCTCTGTGAGAACAGGTGGGCACTAACCTGTTATAAAAATCCCTTCAGTGGTTGAAAGAAAAAGGCAGAGCTTAAACATCCTGAATGTTCCAGCTCAAACAACACTCTGCCCTGTTGATGAAAGGAGGTCAACTGGTACACTCAAAGAAATTGTGTTTTTATCTCCTCCAAATTTTGTGCTGCTTTCCTGGAGGGCATGTAGGTCAGTGTGGCTAGCAAGCTTGTGTGCTCGGTGATGCCAGTGCTTGAGAACTGGCATTTACTCTCCTGGGGACCTCAGAACAGTGTGCACAACCTTGACTATACAAACAGACTGCAAAGCTGCGTCTAATTCAAAAACCCATAAAGAAGTTGTTCTCAAAAAGATGGCTCTGGAAATGTTGCTGTTGTCATCAATGGTCTCTACCACATCTAAATTCCTTCCTAGATGCCTGTGGCAAATCTTGCCAGTTGAAGTCAGTATTTGCAATATTGATTAATAATATTCTATTTGGGACCCTCATTTTCAGAGTGTAGCTCTTTCTGTAGTAGTGATAAAACATCTTTTTGCATTAGGTGTCAATTTTTGCTGTTACTGGAGGCAGCTTTTCTTCCAGAGAAGGTAGCCCTGAGACAGTCTTCTAGTCCAACAGTATTCAGTAATGGTTTTGTTACTTGGTAAAACTGTCCTGCCAGAGGAGAGATCTTTGAAGGCTTTATACTCCCTGGATGCAAGTAGCAAGTCAGGAACTGCCTTATGGTAAGAAAGAGAATGAAATGTGGACATGGATGCTACTATGATAGCTGATGACATAACAACTATGTTGTATAGGTAATGACTTCACTCTGAAGGCTGAGGCTGAAGGTCTAGATTGGCACCTTGAAAACACTTGGCATTAAAGAAATGTTAACAAGAATCTAGAGATGCTGGAAAATGCAAGAACTACCCTAGTGTGAGCCACACCTGAGCTCTCTACCTAGCTAAAGAGAACCATACAGAAGAACTGACAGTCCTCTTCTGATTCTGTCTGAACAGAGGAATATTTTCCATGGAACTTTTCCTACAGGATGCCAGAAACTTACCTGTCAGTGCCAGCAGAGTTTAATCAATACCAAAAGCTGGGCATCCATAGCGACCTACCAGGGGTGATTCCGAGCATGATTTGACAGTGGGGTGCTGGATTGCTCTGTGTGCTTGCAGCTGAAGGGTCCAAAGATGATTTGACCTTGTCAAAATTAATTTTGGTGTTACTGATAATTTCTGCTGAGGGCTCCAAGAACTGCCCATGAGGGCATCATGGCTGCTGAGGGCTCCAAGAACTGCCCATGAGGGCATCATGGCTGCTGAGGGCTCCAAGAACTGCAGCCCATGAAATAACCAAGGTAATTCAAACTCTGCATCATCAGACAGCCTGGTGTTCCCAGGTTTGAGCTATGCTTAATTTCAGAAGAATTTATGTACGGGAAAATCAGAATCTGCTTTGCAAATGTTCTGTTCCTTGTCACCCTCTAATCAAGGTCTAGCCACGTTAGGAGGCTTGCTGACAGCCTAGGGCAAGAAATGAGAACAGCAAAAGTGTTCTGGTCTTTCTCATTGTTTCTGCTCAGGCAAACTAGAACTAGAGGCCAAGTGCCAGTATCACTTGGGACACCTTGAAGCAAGATGTTTTGCTTGCTCAACATTCTTACAAGATTCAGCTTATCAAGCCAAATAAAACATATCTTATGCAGATGGTCTTTAATGACACTGCTACATGACACAGTAAGTGTCTGAATGCTGGGGAGGTCATACTCGTTCATGGGGTATGTATTAACAGAGAATTAATTTGTCCGAGGTTATAGTAGCTTATCCAAGGAACAAATAACAGAAATTATACAATTTCTAAAACTAAATAGCTGTTAAGATTGGGTTTAAGTGTTAAGGTAAATATAAGTTAGTGAAAAATTAAAACTACCTGGTATATCACTGGCTAATGAAAAGCTCTATCTGTAGCCCCCAGCTGTTTGAAGAACATGGGGATGGTAGAACTAACACTGCTCTTGCACAGACACACAGTTACTGCTTTCTCAGGTGCTGCTGAACATCCGTCTCCCATGTGAGTATCAGATGCACAGGTCCCAATGCCTGCATGCAGTACCCCTGTGCCAACACACTAACAGATGCAGAGAATTCCAAGTATTCTCAAAGATACTAAAATTCAGGAGGTTTTTTGGGTTTGTCTATATAGTACAAAGAAGAGGAGGAAAGAAATTCACCAAGGTAAAGAAGCTCAATATAAATTATTTGGTTTTAATATAGAGTGTGACAAAGAAACTCCTATCCCAAAGACATGCTTTATGGGAAAAGAGAGTAGTTTCACCAGGCCCAGATGTCTCAGAAGAGCTATTTTTACAAGAACTCTAAAATAAATATGAAAAAATAAAGATAAAGAATTGGTCAATTACCATTAAACATATCCACTACCTGGACAACTGTTCATAGCTAGAGAGAAAAAGATGCAGTTGCAGAGGAAACTGAGATACTAACAGCATAAGGCTACTACTGTCTGCTTAAGCATAATGGGATCACAACATCACAGCTCTGCAAGTAACCCATATGTTCTATGCTACTGGAATTGCTTGAACTAAATTAGATACCCCAAGAACCAGGAGGAAGTCCAACATTTTAATCCTGATTTGGAAATGGACTAAGTAACCACTCATCAGAGGAGGAAAAATGTCACCTTCCTTATCAGAGTAAGATATTTGGATCTTCTTCATCCCAGAATAGTTTTTAACCAATGCCACTAATTTGAGGGGATTGTAAACCCTCCTGTCAAAAAAACCTCACCAATCGAAACCCTCAGAAAGCATCTTCATAGAAAAAAACTCAGCTTGTGGGTAGATTGAAGAAGGGAAGAGGTAAATCACTTTGCTGGTTGCTGAACAGCCATGGAATCTTTTAACGTTGCTTGCTGCTCCATGCTTTCCCTCTTCAGCAGCATTAGAGTAAGTAGGAACATAAAGCAGTTTAAAACCACCTTTACTGGTGCTATCTTTAGCAATAAATCCCAGAACTTTGCCATAACAGAGGTCTGTGATGCAATTCACAAATATTCAGTTATCTCAGTGTTCATCTACTGGAAACATAAGGTGCTCCTTTAGTGAGCTTTAATGGGTACTTACATTTATTGTATGCTCATTTTACTGTTACTTCAGGAAACATCTTAGGAAAGCAATATTGAACTTGCAAGGAACTGCACAGTTAGTCCAATAAAAGCAAATTTTGCTACCCTTTGAAATCCTACCTGCAGCTTGCTTTCATCTGCTAATGGTAATAGTTATCACTGCCAACAACCCTTGAACAAGGCCGTTTTGTGACTTCTTTTTTTTTGCACATATCCTTGACTTAACAAGAAAGATGGGGAACATCTGTGGATAACATCCACTGAGCACTTTTCTGGAAGAAAAACTTGTATTCCTTCAGGCTTTTGAAACCAAGCTTTTCTATCCCCTCACCTTGAGACTGTTTCAGCCAGTTTCCTAAAGTCTTCTGATGGACTTTGGCAAGTCATGACAATTTTTAAGCAGGTCTTTGGTTTGTCCCTGTTTTGCTTACTCTCCTCGTCAATGACAGCATGTATCCTTACAC
Organism: Agapornis roseicollis; assembly: GCA_002631895.1. Taxonomy (NCBI): domain Eukaryota; kingdom Metazoa; phylum Chordata; class Aves; order Psittaciformes; family Psittacidae; genus Agapornis; species Agapornis roseicollis. The sequence continues at coordinate 204,083 of NDXB01016844.1, forward strand.
TCTGCAATTTCTGACAATTGTTCCAAAATATCTGATTGAAAGGAAGAAATTCTTTACTGTAAGGGTGGTGAGGCACTGGAATGGATTGCCAAAATAAGTGGTAAATGCTCCATCCCTGGAAGTGTTCAAGGCCAGGTTGGACAGAGCCTTGGGTGACATGGTGTAGGGTCAGGTGTTCCTGCCCATGGCAGGGGGATTGGAACTTGATGATCTTAAGGTCCTTTCTAACCCTAACTATTCTATGATTCAATTTCCAATATTTTAGATACTTAATTCTTTTGAAGAATAAGATATTTGGTTTCTTAACACATGAGAAAACACAAACTGGAAGTAAGCAGCTAGTTGCATGGGTAGCAATATAAGCCACGTAGAAAAGAACAGATTAATGCAAAGCAAACTTGAATAAAACCAAAATAAAACAGGCCTCTTGGTAAAACTGTACCTTGTTAAATAGCAGAGGCCCTTAGATATGCCTGCAAGAGAGTCCAACTCATTAATTAAAAGCTGGAGCCTGTCTCTGGCTAGTTGACTGCTGGCTTACAAAATTTAATGTTTCAAAACCTATTACCTGCATTCTCAACACAAGTTTATCTAAACACTTTCCATTAGCCAGCTTCTAAATATGATATTAAAGCATGTTAGTCTTAGGGTTTAATCACAAGGACAAGGTACTGTTCTACATTTTTACTGCAGCTCTTTAAAAACAAGCTTCTATAAAGACGTAAAGAAATAGAGTGCAGACACTCTTATTTGACCAAGGTTTAACATTTATACACAAGAGGGATAAAATCGGATTCAAATATAATTTTTACAAGTGCACACATTTCCCCCCCCCCCCCCCCCCCCCCCCCCCCCCCCCCCCCCCCCCCCCCCCCCCCCCCCCCCCCCCCCCCCCCCCCCCCCCCCCCCCCCCCCCCCCCC
>NDXB01016844.1:205051-219272 GCA_002631895.1 Agapornis roseicollis
CCCGGCCCCCATTTGCAGTATGGGAATGAAAAAATTAGCTTGTTGTGGGCAGTGAGTTGCTGAATTTAAGTGCAATTCACTTCTGGAACCTCTGTAACAATACAACCAACAGGGGGCTGTCTGGCTACATGATGTTATCAAATCTGCAGCGAAATCCTTTTCCTAAGTGTACAACCTACCAAGCCTGCACTTCCTAAAACTGGCTGTCACACAGGTAATTTCACAGATTTCTTACCTCCAACACAGCAGAGCTCTCCATCTTTGTCTAATACTACTGGAAGCATCTTATTTTGTTGCCTGAAGCTTCATTATACATAGATGGATAATATAGCTTATATATTTACTGATTTGTCTGAAAATAACAGATACTGCTTATCGGAAAAGGGAGATTTTCACATTGTCTTGAGGACAGGAAAGGCAAGTCACAGCTGTTGCCATATGCTAAGAAGCTGTATCTGTGTGTGAGCACTTTTGTGTTAGCATCATATGTAGATAACAATCTTTTGTAGAAGAAATAGACCGAGAAGTTGTTAGCCCCTTTGATACTTATTTAAAGAGCAAATAGGCAAAGTCTGTCTATAGGAGTACCAAGAAAGGAAGAATAAGGTCCTGAATATTCCTTACATTGCCTTAAGCAATCGAAATTAACTTCAATACTGGACTGCCATTCTTGGGAGCAGAGGGAACTTTTCCTTGGTGCCAGCACTGTTGCTCACACAGAAAGCACATTCAGCTGGCTGAGCTCACAAAAAAATGAACCCAAAGTCATTCAGTGAAACCACCATGGAAGTATCAGAGCCAGGTTAATATTGAAGCAAAAAGGAAGACTCTGTCAGTCTCAAACTTGTCTGGCTTGAGAAACACAGGACTGTTGAACCATGTTCATATATTATTGTTGACTGTTCTGGCTGGGCCAATAATATAATCCCTGAAGCTTTTCCTTTGCCTTTATATCAATAAAATATTAAAAATGTATACATTTGACTTTATATTCTATAATTTAGATCTTATATATTTCAAATTTTATAATACTTAAAGTTTTTTGGAGTATTTTATGAGAGATTCTAAAATGTTTTACTTTTAAAACCACTTGAAAGTGTAAAAGCTGCTGACAGAAAGTTCTTTTATAGGTAATGAAGCCACATGCTTGCCCTGCAAAAACCATAGGGAAATTTGAAACTTTCTATCCATGGCTGTCTCCGATGGCTATAAACAGCAGAAGAAAGCATTATGAATATATTATTCCCATCTCTCAACAGAAGCTAAGTAAATCAGCCTCCAGCTACTTAGCACTGTAGGCTTCAGATTGGAGATTTGAACTGGATAAATGCTGCTATAACTAATTTGTTAATTTCAGAAGTTTTAAACACAGGATTCAAATTTTACATTGAGAGATGGAAGCAATATTAGATAAATTTTATTTTATTTACTAACACAGAGTAATAAGCAAATCAAATCTGGAAAAAAATAAAACAAACCCTGAGTTTTTGCTCCTCAGAATCATTAAATAACTTACAACAGAAATAAACTGTTTCACTTAGGGTGCTAAAGTAATATCCCAATGATAGTAGCTCTCTCACACAAAGATGAACAAAGTCACTTGTGCCATTGCGTTTTCTCCACCATTTTTTCTGATTTCTGCTGATAAATATTTTCTGATTCACACACCTGGCACCTTAGAAAGGAGATTCACATGTATCACAGATGTAAGTTTTCCTTCAAATTAATGTGAAATGTTTGTTTTAAATGAAGAATTGCTGCTCTGCTTCAATCTAAACTGTGGTAAAACAGCAGCTAACCACTTTGGATATAATTCTATCGATCATTCTTGTGACTTCTATGACAGGAGGTGGTGAGGAAGAACACAAAAGCAGTCTATAAACATTTAAAATTTTGATCATTACTGATTGAGAGAGCCTTCCCTCAATATTTAACAAGATACCATGATTAAGGGAAGAGCTGAAACATTTTCAGATCTCAATATCCAAATATCAAGATCAGAATCACTTTCACTCAATAAAGTGCGCTATACACAGTACCAAGAAAATGGCTTTTGAAATTCGAAGAACAATGGCCTGCAAAAGTCCTAAATACATAGGTGTAAGTCATTCAACATTTCTAAAGATGCACTGTTTCCCACTTTACAGAAAATACACTGTGTTCATATTTTAGTTCATTCTTTTTTCAACATAGATCTTTATAGGTAAATTTATTGTAAAATATGCTGAAGCTCAACCATGAACATGACTTTTAGTGCGTAAAAGGTTCTGCAGAATATTAAAGATATTACTCATGAAACCACATTACAAAAATGGGACAAACAAGTGTTTAATATTACTAGCTATATATGCAAAATGAATCCCTGACAAGACTGGACACAAATCACAACATTTTGGAATTCACAGGACTGGATGACTAGACCATGAATCAACAACATGGAAACTCAGTTTCTGATCCTCAGCTGACAACAAGGAAAGTTGATTACAGACCTGGTTTTTAAAAGGTGCACAATACTCACCTCTTCCTCTCAGATCAGAATAAAGGCCACAGAAAATTCCTTGAGGATTACTGTAGTACAGCTACTAAATAGAAGTGTTGTGTTTTTAAACTAAGAACCAACAGCCTTCAAGGTAAGTACCCCTATTTTAAATGTGACTTGGAGATGTTGAAACTACAGTAGCATGCAAGAAAGTGAGATACCTTGTTTAAGAAGAGACTTTCAACAGACATCATATCACATGATATTTTAATTCAAACATCTAAGGAGCTCAGCTGCAAATCTGAACAGCCAGTGTTTCCTGTTAGGCTCTTAAGTCAAGACACCTCTGAAGGGAAGAATACAAGTACTATGAAAACAACAGCAGCCTGGTAACTTGTTTAGCAACATATAAGGATAAAAGCAGAAAAACATCACATCCAATCCTCAGGAATTCTCATTTGACATAACCATGAAGACATGGTTTCCTCTATTTGCAGTCTTTTCTTCTGTTACCTACAGAATTTTCTACTAATTTCTACCTATAGCAGCATCAGGCTTCTTGCATGCTCGGCCCACAAGTATCTTCCCTAGCTCAGTACCACACCAGGCCAGTCCTATCATTAGATTAAATATTCCCTATGACAATGAAGATTGCTTCATAATGCACTAACACAAGGGGGCAAATTAAGATTGCAGAATCTCAAAACAGGAGTTACTCAACTTTTTAGTGTTTCATTTTGTAATCATCATGTTCTTTTTACAGTTATTAGGTTGTACTCTGTTTCTAGCACCTCCTCCCCAAAACAGCATTTCCTTCTTTGAGTTCCAATTCCCATATTAGTTAAAACACTTCATTTACTTCCATAATGACAATGAGGGAACTGAAGCACCTTTGACGTGAAGGCTGAGAGAGTTGGGACTCCGACCTGGAGAAGAAAAGGCTTGTGTGTGTGTTATCTTACCAAAATTTATCAATTCCTGCTGCAGGGGATGAGGGAGAGTAGCAAAGACACAGCCAGGCTTCTCTCAGTTGTGTTCAGTGGCAGGACAGGAGGCAACAGGCACAAAATGAGATGCAGGAAAAACTATCTGACAGGTTGAAGAGTCTCCATCCTTGAAGATATTAAAAACACGACTGGACAAAGCTCTGAAAAACCTGCTCTGTCTGTCCCTGCTTGGGTTAGATGATCTCCAGGGGTCCTTTCCAACCTCAACTATGTTACCTTGGGATTTCTTCTCAGGACCAAAATTAATGAAGTAGCTGAGAAAGCTAAAGGTTGCCCTCTCTGTGTTGAATATGATGAGGGGGATGCAATTGAATGATTTCACATATAACAGCAAAAGCTACTACTTAGCAGTCTGTACTTCTTCATAGTCTGTATTCCCTTCTGGAGCTGAAGTGCAGTGTGCTCCTGTGAATGTTGGGAATGACCCAAGGTGTGCAAGTCGCTTTCCCCAAGCCTGACTCATTCTTTGCCTCAGGCCAAATCCCTTTTGTCAGGCTGCTGCTTCTTCAAATTTCAACAAACAAAACCCCCAAATTTTGCCCAACCTGTCCCAATCCATTGAATTTTCCATTTCATCAGCTCTGTCTTTCCACTATCAGTTTTCAGCTCCAAACTTTTCAACATTAGATTTTTAGACATGCTCCCCTCACTAGTTGTCTTCACTCCTATATAGCTGCTAGTTTCAGTTTATTTTCAAGCAGGCCTACCTTCTCTTTTCCTTTTATATGAAGCATCATTGTTCCCATACAGTTCCTAAGCCTAGCAGAAACAAGCCTCTGACCTGAAAACAGCAAGCCTTCTTTTGTTGAATCAGACACAACCTCAGAGCTGCAAAGCAGAGGGAGTTCCATTCACCCATAGGCTATGGCTCTGCCCATGCAGGTAAACGTCTGGAAAATACAATTGCTAATATTATTTAAGGCAACTGTGGACTGTGCAAAATAAGACAATCTTTTCAAAGGTTTAGGATATAAATAACTTGAGTAGGCCTTCATAAGCACTTGGAGTAATTTTTTTAATCCAGATAGGAGCTTTGGTTCCTCAGCTGAGCTCTGGTTCTGAGAATGCTCAAATTGTATTTTCATCATATCACTGAACAAGCTGGTAGGGCTAGCAAACAAGGCACTTTAACCTTTCCACTTCTGCTTCTTCCCACTGCCTGCCATCCCCTGCCTTGTGCCAGCTGTAGGGGTTTTCATGGTGAACCAGAAGGAAGCAGTCTGTTTTAACTATTCACATGAAGGCCTGCACTGGCACAATGAAGTAGTCAGGAACAAATGGTCTGGCTACTGGACCCTGAAACAGCCATGCAAATAGACTTACTTGTTGCATGGTCTCAGATTTTTCTGAACAGCTCTTTAGATTCACATCCACTCCTAGAAATCCCAGAGAAAAAGCCTAAACACATTAAAGTACTGAATTCTAGAAGAGTCCTGGGAAGGCCCTCTGCAAGCATCACAGTTTGCAATGTGCTAACAAAAATCAGTGACCTTTAAAGTGAGGGGAGTAGTGGAAGAATAAGGTCTTTTTCTTTTATAACTCACTGAGTTCAGTCTTTCCAAGGATTTCTAAGTTTTCAAATGGCTGAAATGCAAGTGCAGGTCTTTAGTGTTAAGCAGTTACAGTCTGAGCCAGAGAGTGTATTTTTTTTTTTTTTTCCTCAGTAGTCAACCTCATTTTGGCCACATATCTTAAGAAACCTGTAGCAGGTAAATATAAACACAGAAGGGTTTACTTTATGAAAAGCTGTAGGCTATAATACTGCATAGCTTTACAATCGAGGTCTGAACTGAACTGGAAATTTTAGCCATCAGTACTTTCACCAGCTCAAATCCATAGCAGGGGCAGATGAGAAAGGTGTGAATTTTATGAGCACATACACCAGGCTGAAATTCTACAGTCATATAATGCAGATTTATGAATCACAACAACTTGAATGAAGATTCATCTACATTATGCTTGTACCTGTGCAACTGCACCAGTAGCATGCTTGTGAAGCCAAGTCACAACAAAACTCCAGTGAAGACAAGCTTTTTTCCTCATTTTAAAACATCTACACAATATATAAAGTTGAAGCTGTGAGCACTTATTTGAAAAAGGCACATGTATTTTAAAGGTAAAATATAACAAGGCTAATAAAATGAGATTAGCAAGTGATACTGAGTCATGATAGTGAAGAAAATAAAATCTTAAAAGGAAACACACTTGCAGATCTTGACTGTATCTAAAATTAGTTACATTTACATAACCATTAGTCTACATTTGACTCACCACACAGTTCTTGCATGCAGCTTTTAAAAGGAAAGGAGTCCAAGTAATTTCCATTCTCACTGCAGCGATTTCAATCATCTCAATGAGATTCCCCTGCAAGTGAAAAATCTTAGTGGAAGATAAGAAAATAAATTAGTAAACTCAGTCAGATACACAGTTTAAACTTCTAACCATAAAACTGTTGCCTGTCTATAAACTCAGTGATTTAAGAAATTAAGTGTTTAAAAAGTTATGTTAAAAACTTAAGATATGCTTGCTTTATTTGCTCACTTTGCTAAAAGCATGACAAAACATTTCCCAGTGCCACTCATTGAGAAAATGCTGTAAAGATGAGCACACAATTTTAAGAGTTTTAATAAAGAAATACTGATATTTAAAGTAACACCACTTTAATATTTTTTCATACAAACATGCTTACTAAAGCATTGTTAGACATGTACAACTTGAGATGGCTCCTTTAATAAATCCAGCTTCAATATAAACCAAAGCATTCAAAGTTATACATGCTTTATATTTGCCATCAAATACTATGAAGTCCTAAATATTGTTTTGGAACAGATGTAAATACAAACAAGAGCCAAGAACATAAACCATCAGCACAAATTATAACAACAAAAAGGCACCCAGAAATACAGGAAACATCCTTTTTCATGACTCACATGCAGAAGTGGCTAGCCTTACTTCAGCAGCACAGTTAATACTGGAGATATTTACAGTCTTAACACCAATATTTACGTGCTGCTAAGGTATGACAGACATCAGCATCACAAGATTGACTAATTCATAAGTGATATTTCTCTTCAGGATGATGAAATCCTTGTTTTTTTGAGGCAGCACAATATGGCCTGCACCTTTTCAAAACCCACAAACCATTATGTGCTGCTACGTTATGCCAAGGTGTCTACCATACTTCAAGGAAATAGAAACACATGCTGAAAGCTGAATGCAGAATTTTCTTATTGAACATTAATTTTCATGTAGTGACATCAGCTGTATTAATAAACTATAAAATGTGTATTAGGCATTTGTCTATTGCCAAGCTGACTGTTTATTCATACTGAAGCTCCAGACTTCATTGTCAACTGCACATAATACCTTCATGGGACACTGAACAGTTGAACAAACCAGGAACTGAACAATTGTGTGCTTGATTAGGGGAACTAAAGGATATACAGATGTTTACTTCAAAACAAAATGTTTGGGTTATTTTCTAATCTAACTTTTGGTCATCTGGAAGCCTGATGTGGGAAAAAAACCCAAACAAACACAACAAAAAAACCCCCACCAGAAACCACACCAAAACTCAAGAAAACCTCTCACCTTTCATGGGTAAGAAAATAAGAGTTAATTTCAAAACAAGCTTCTGTCAAGTACTGTGTCAATCTCCAAACAGTTTGTTACACCTGCAGGCCACCCTTCCCACAGTTTTGGGGCAGACAGATTTACAAGTGCTTCTTAAGCCATTTCAGATGAAAAAAAAAAAATTACCCCCTTCCACCTCCCCCCCCCAAGATTGTTAGCAAGAACAGTAACTTATCTGTTATTAGGATCAGGAGTTCATCTTCTAGAACGACCATGCTACTTTACTTGAAGAGGTAGAAAGAGATTTCACATCCCAGCCAGATATCCTTTTGTTACACTAAATTATGCCAGCATTTCAAGTGTGTACAGTCCTTTCACTGGTTCCCTAGATAACCAAATTGTTAAGACAAAAAATACATACACAGCATGGACCTAAGCACTCCATTTCACTGTAATGAGCCTTTTACTCAGTTCATGATAAAACAACTTCTGTACATTATCAGGACTATCTGTAAGCACAAAAATGTTCAGCAGGCCACAAGGGGAGGTAAAGTTCAGTGAGTTTTCATTTTCTCCCTTCCTATTTTTGCTCCTACAGTCACACAGCAGGATGATCTCTGCAAGAAGGGTTTGTTGCTACAAATGTGTCATTAAAGTGAGATTTGACAGTGTAAGAGGTTACAGGTAGCTGCAGCAACAATGAGGTTTTTACACAGCTATCAGGGTAGAAATGCTAATTTAGGAACTTTATAAGAGACATTTCCGGTATATTTTATACATGCACAACTATATTTACACATTCCCTCCCCCTTATTACCTATATTTATTAATTTATCTTAAATTGGACAACTAAAATAGGCAAACTAGATTCTATAGGCACAACTTAAACAGTACCTTGGTGAAATAAAACCTGAATGCAGAGTCAAAATAAACTTAACTAAAGGTATGCTCTGACGGCTGGCCTCCCCACCCTTGAAGAACTGTGCTAGGGAAAATCCAACAGAGAAAGAGGTAGAGAAAAATTTCCACCATATGTATCTGTACCATGGAAGATTAACATAGATGCAGGTAAAAATGCTAGACAGTAGTAAGAGATCTGGAAATAGAATACAAAAGATGCTCTCCAGCATGAGAAAATACTCTTTCTTACTTGTAGAGTTTCCTTAAAAGATTGAAAGGAAATTACTCAAATAAGATAGCTGCAACACTTAATACCTTTAGAAGTACATTTCTTATTTGTATGTTCAGGCCAAATTCTTCATTTGTAAACTACATGTGTGTTTCACTAGATACTGTTGTTTCATTTGCGTGTTTGTTTTTAGCTTTTAGGTTAAGCATGGAGGTTTTTTTTCAGTTGCATAAGTAAATCCCTCTAAAATTAAACTAGACACATCATTAAATGAAGACTTGGCAAGACTATTATGCTGTTTTCTACAGTAAGTACATTGGTAAGAGAACTTAGAGGTAATTCCCCCCACCCACCCAAAACATGAACACAAAACTTCACATGTATTACAGGATTGGGGGTGGAGTGGAGGTAGTTTATGGCTTTTTTTTTTAACCTTTACTACAAAAAATGCCCCAAAACAAACCAACAAACAAACAAAATCAAGCACAACTTTATCTATTTTCTATGTTGCTATTAAAAATATATTTTATCTGTAAGGAGAATAAGCAAGTTTTCATGTAAAATTTAAGACACTGTATGTGAGAAAAGGAGCTGAAGGGGGTTGAAGAACAGTAAGGATGAAAGGAGGAAGATTAAGATAAAAAATACTGACAGCCAAACCAGAAACCAGAAATCCACGAGTGTTTGCACAACACTTTGTACCTCTATGTTTGGTCACAGAGTCATACATCAAGAGTGCTTCTCCTACCTCTACCATTGTCTCTTAAGATGGGGTTTGTGGGTGAGAAACAGAAGACCTCTATAAATGAAGGAAATCATGTACACAGGCAGCTCCATTAGATTCCCCCAACTCCCTGGAAACAAAAGGTCTGACAGGGAATGTGAAAGGAACGATACTGAAGACACAGAACTGAAATTCCACAGAAGCAGGTTCTCTACACATGCACAGAAGTCAGGAATACTGTTAGGAAAAAAAGCTGGTACAGTTAAAAAAAAAAAAAAAAAAAATGGTGTGATTTTTATATTGGCGTGTTCCCAATCAAGGAAGGGGCCTTCCCTTGATTTCACTATTAGCTGATTTCTCAAAGACCAAGCCTAATATAAAATATCATGTTCAGTTTTATTGGTTTATGTTTAGGAGTTTATTACAACACAAAGCCCAATCCAATCCCTTTCTGACCCCATGAAAACCAGCTACAACAGAATTTCTGGCTACTATAACTACTAATAAGCGCCTTAAATGCTACTATAACTACTAATCATCTCCTTAAATGCTATGTAACATATTGTATCCAAAAAGGTACCACTAGCCACCAATCTGATAGTTTAGTGATCTGGAGTAAAACATAACAAGGCCTTTCTATTAAATATTGTATATTGTCTCAGTTGCCCAAGAACATAAGATAAAACATCTTGTGCCTTTTGCTCATACAACAAAAAATCTCTTCTGATATTTCTTGGCCAAAACACCTTCCTCCTTGATAGGTATACATAATTTGTACACAACCATATTCCATTGCTTTTGCTACTTACTAACGCAAAGCAATACAGTTCCACTATGAAAACAAGTCTTGCTTCACTGTTCATTGTGACCCTTTCCCAACCTTATTACAGTTTCAAATTAGAAATAGGAAGGTGAAAGACACCTTCTGGTGTCCCACTGTCTAAAGCAGTACGTTATTTGGCCACCAGTGCTACACTCTCCCATAGCAGAGACATCAGAGTACATCTCTATAGCTCAGTTTTTTTCCCAGGTTAGCTTCTCAATTTGAACTAGAAATGAGACAGGCTTTGCACTCAAATGGCACAGTATGAAGTTAGGCAGCTCTGACAAGTGTGTCCTGTTCTGTGCATTCCATGATAACTTACTCATATGGTAGACAGGACATTTTGCAGTGATACACTTTTCAGACAATCGCTGGTGAATTTGCAAAGCTCTCCTCTCAGAGCTCACAGTTCAGTGTCACAAATACACCATTAAATATGAATAAATACACTGACAGTTCAACTCTTGCTGCAAATAGGTATACTTTTTAATAATAAATTCATCTGGGAAAAAGACAGAATTAAAAATAATCTCACTTCACTACCAAGAAATCTAACCACTTCTATTCTCAAGCATCAAAACTGTAAGATCTAAAAGTGTATGTAGCTGTATCTTGATAATATGCTGTTCACCTCTCCCCCCCACCCCCACCAGTTTAAACAACAGTAGTTTCACTTTATTTTTGTCATATGCTTACTCAACACTGTAATATTTATACTGCAAACACACTGGATTTTATAATTCTTGCTCATTCTTAAAACTTAGAAATATGTTCTTTTACTTCTGACTTCTGGTTGCTTTTGTTAAGGAAGCTCCTTTCCCCCTAATTCTTAATGTCAGCAGCCTTTAAAGCGATATGCATATATTTTATAAAGGAGAAAAGATTCAAGTGAAATATTTCAAAGTATTACTTTAAAGCTATCAGTGTACTTTTGACTACTATCACACTGTTATTTGGCTTAGGTATAACCTATGATATTTGGTTAATTCACTCAACTTGATTTAGGCTGCTTTGTGACCACAGAAGAAGAAGAAGAATTAAGAGAATAAATTATACACCTTAATTGCTATTCTCCTGAAGTAACAGTAAGATTTTGAAATCATGTTTAAGACTGCAATTCTAAAATACAATCTGTCTCAACCTATCAACTGTGTGATAGAGTTGTTTTTAATGATTTTTTTAATTAAATGACTGCAATCTATCAATAAATTAGCCACGCTTCACCTCAAAAAGGAGTAGTCATTAAGGATCTTATACACACTCTCCATGTATAACAAATATCCCCATACATTCTACCAAGCAATTAAGTATTTCCAAAACTATTATCAATTTTGTATTAAAAAGTCACAGTTCATGCTTTGGATAATTTTCTGAACACAAAGATTTTAACACAGATACCTAGCACCAATCTATAGTTTTGCTTGTAAATTATGGGTAAGGTCGAGCATAAAAATTTTGACAAAGAGATTGTCTGTTAACTATTTTCTGATCATGTCAACTATTTTTGCCATAGGTCCATGGCTGGGGGAACTGCACAAACTGTTTGCAATGTTAAGTATTAATAATGAAAGTTAAGCAGATAAATGTTGATTACTGTAATCTGCTACCACTAAATTTGAAGAATCTATATCATGTGTCCAGCCATCTCTCCAAGGATCATGAACAAACATATTTAGACTAGCTGGAGAACTGCTGCATAAGATAAACATAAAAAAACAAAGCCAGCTAAAAATAAAAACCAGGAAGTAAAACCATCAAGAAACTCATAAGTATAAAAATACCTGGAAATTTTTAAGTGCAGTTATTGTTTATCAGCATCAAATTCAGTTTTACATATTTTTTACTTCACCTCATTATTCCAACCTCTGCTTAAGCTAGTTTAACTCATATTCATTTTTATGGGGTGCAGTGGACCCCCCCTGCCCCTTGCAGTCATGAAAACAAACCGAAGTGAAGACAGTTATTTAGTGCTGCAATACTGATGCTTCCACTGGAGCAGTGAATAGCAACGAAAATACAGAGGATTTATCTGGAAGGCAAGAAACTAAAGGTGTTCAGTTCTGACTTGAACAAGTACAGGATGTTAAGCAGTTTTTATAACTTGCTAGCTTAAAAAAGCAAAACAAAACAAACAAAAAAAAACCCAAAAACCAAACCAACCAGAACTAAGGGAAGCTGATACAGCACACAAATATTATCAATGTATATTTTAGAATATTATCTGTATATTTCAGTATCAATTCTAGATTAAAAAATAAAATCAAGTAAGACTAACTACTCCCACCTCTTTTCCCAGCTTCTAAAGAGTGTTTTGTCAGACGCTGATGCATTAACTAGACTGCTATATGAAATACTTTACAGGAAACTTGTAAAGTGTAACAAGCTCTGGGTTCTAACAGAGTTTGTAAAAGTTGTATTTCAGAAAAGCTTTCCAGATCCCTCTTGATTGCACACAACTTTTAAAAATCTGTCTTCCCTGCACCTTTGGCAGGCACACACGAAGAAAACCGTGTGAACACTTTCAATCTGTATCAGCATTCTTTCTGCTTGAAAGGACTCAAACGAAATTAAGAAAAATGAAGAAACATTTTCTACATTCTGTGAACTTTTATATTTCATTCAGTGGTCATGAAAATGTTCCTTTCCCTCATGATTTTATCACAAAAAATATTAATATTCTAATGAGTGGCAAAAAATAAAGTCAGCTCTGTCTTAAAATACAATTTCAGTTTCTGTATCAATATTTTAAGCAAAATTCGTAACACCTTTTCAGATTAAAATAAAAATCCGTATACATTTTTTCAAGCTCTCCAATAAACATATCCCTAGATTATTACACTATTACCTTCAGAAAACATCCTAGATTATAGTACAAAACTTGAACTATATAAAATCATTGCTGGCAAAAGAGAAAATGGAACAATCCTCTCCAAATAACTATACCCATACAATACAAACCAGCAATATAATGTAAAGTTATTAAGATAGGGAAAGAGGTTCTCCTCTTAAATATATCAGATTCTTAAAAAAATAAAAAAAATCAAAACATAACAGCAATTCGTTTTCTGACCTTTCCATTCATTTCTAGCTTTCTTAAAATATTAATAACCAAAAAAAAAAAATATCTCAGAGGACTTGCACGTTAGCCCAGAAAGCAGTCACAATCCCAGTGTAAGATTGTGTGCTCTCCTAAGCTGGCAGCAGTCTTTTATGAAAGCAAGTCACAGAAGTGTTGCTGCTTAAATCTTCTATCTCTATAATGTACAGCAAAGCATTTCTTGTCCTCAACAGAATACTTAATGCTGAATATTTTGCAGAAACCCTGGTGCTCTGTGCACAGGATCAGTTTCCAAATGACTGCTGGGAAAGTGGAAAAATACATTAGTGTTAACCAGACTGCCCTTCTAGTTGCTATCTTATCTGAAATTGGTAAACAATAATAATAAATCATACAACAGTACTACAGCACTATATACAGAAAATGGACTGAGATGCAAACAACACTGCTTGCACTACACAAAACTACAAATCTTAAATTTTGGTTTTGGTACATCTCAGTATTGTATAGGACTATAATGCTTAAAGACAAAAGCCAGGCGCATAGCTCAGAATGCAACCCCACTTGTAAAGGGCTAAATTTGCTGCATGTCTGCTTCTAAAGATTTAGGGTCAGAGTGACAATGCTATAATACAAGGGTCAAAGAACAAAAAGACCAAGGCCACAGAACAAAGAGCTTTTCGTGTCCTAAAAGAAGTTGCTTTTTGTAAGCCTGCCTTCTAGCTCAGACAGTAAATTTGTCTTTTTCTTGACATCATCCCTACATGACTTCCATAAAATGCCAGACAACCATATGACTTACAAAAGGTGAGACTGAACTGTTAGGAGGAAATCAACTCAATTGTTAAGGGAATCCACTAGTTAACAGCAGAGGAACACCTCCTAGTAATTGCCAGAACTTTCATGATCCTTAGCTGTATTTCTACAGCTTTATTATTTAATCAGTCGCTTCAGCAGAAGTTCCAGGTGTCCTTAAACCTTTGGGGTACAGCTGCCCAGCTATATTATCTACTGAGATTTTTAATTTAAGGGTAGGTGAGGAAACATACAGCAGCAGCAACTCAGAAGGCTGTTTCAATCTTCCCCCCATCCCTCCATGAAATATTAATAGAAGAGATACCATCTAACACACAAATGGGTATAGTCCCTTTCCAAAATATTTAGGGGTTGGTTCCCCAGTTCCCCATCAGTGAAATCCACTACTCACAGAACTGTATGCACTGCAAATAAAATGGTGCTTTCTTAAGGCTGACACGGATTGCTAAGCAGTGAAGTTCATTTTTCCAACAAGAAAATGAACTTCACTTAGGATATGCTTTTTCAAAACAACAACAATAGTTTTGCCAAATGAAAGGAACTTTATCCACGGGAGAGGAAAAGGGGAAGGAAAAAAAAAAAAAAAAAGGGGGGGGGAGGGAAAAAAATAAA